>JAUTBQ010162501.1:0-12542 GCA_032361185.1 Lepetodrilus ovalis | reverse complement strand
ACACACACACACACACACACACACACACACACACACACACACACACACACATACACACACACACACACACACACACAAACAAACGCACGCACACCAGAAAAAAACTACCTAAATGTCTTATCGTTTACACTTTAGTGTTTCATATTTAAATCTTTGTTTTGCTTTCTATTATTTTAATAATATATTTTTTTACAAAATTATACTGTACTCTCCATCATTTATGTGTCGCTATTACAAGGCTTTAGTCAAATTGCAACCTAATATTCTTCCCCTAAGTCGACTATGCATACATGCATACATTTGGATTTTCAAAAGAAATCATAGGATTGAATATTCATCTAAATTAGTTGTTCACTTTGCTGCGGAATAATGTTTGTTTTAGCTTGACTTTAAATAAATTTCTTCAGAAGGAAAGTGTTTTACTATGTACACACACAAACCCGACTCGACATGAGCTGCATTAGGACGACTTCCTGTACTCAGGGGTAAATGCTCTACGTCGTCTCCAATCTCCATTAACGTCAAACATCCTAAGACATTTAAGGAAGGACCAGCGAGCAGTGCGGCGGTCCTGGGTGTCCCTGACCTTGTAGTAATAGGGGACATATTCCAATTCCAGTTCCTCCTCCAAGAACCCCCCCTATCGCCCCCTCCCCATTTCCCTCTCCCCGTCCGTATGATGGCTTGCAGTGCTATACTAATGTATAATGCATGATCACTTTCCATTCACCCATTTCCGACTTTGCAAGCCAGTCTGCCTATTTACCGCCGTCTTTATAAGGGCGAGTATATATAATTGATTAGGACACAATATTGCTGTAAATATTTATAATCACTCTTAGATAACAATGTAGGTTTTATTAGTACGTGGACATGTCTGTGGTGATTTGTATGATAACTGCAGTCGGTGGGGTGCCATGGTGTGTGTACGTTATTACTGCAAGACAGGTGATGCATTCCAGGCCAAGACAAGGTTGTAATCGGGTTGTAACCTTCCGCTATCAGAGCATAGTGCAAGTGGCACACAATAGAGTTGTGCACACACAATAATCCACTTGGAACGTCGAGATGTGATTTATTAATCAGACTTGGGATGTCACTTCAGCGTCCAATTACAGTCTGTGGGCTGCTCACATGCCATCCAGTTTACTACAGCATTCCCCGAGCCCTTGCTACCTTATACAACATCACATGGTTAACTGACATCTACTTACAATGATTTCCATTAATATTTAGTTTGTTATTTTTATAATCTATTTTCTAAATTGTTTTATTTCTATGTTTTATATATTGTTTTGAAGATGTGGTGTGATGGTAGTGACATGTTAATAGTATTCTGCATTGCATACCAATATCGCTGAATGTACGAGTTATATTCGGGGACGTTTCAGAGTTATCAATATCGATAGAACATAATGTCTTCATCAGACATAATTATGTTATTACTCAACGTTTTATTTTCAGCGAAATACCGACCTACCATTATTATGCACAGTAACCTATATATTATTTTGTAAGGTCTACGACATTTTGTAACAAAAGACCAACCACACTCCTTAACTAGTCAAAATAGTACGTAGAGCAAACGTATATCTGTACTGTTGTGCATACTGGAAAATAAGAGAACTTTCCCCTGTATTTATACTGTGCATGTATTCAAGTCTCCATACTGAACGTATAGTTCTCTCCAAAACCATCGAGATTGTTTCTATTTGAGATCGTCGCTAATGGGTGAAAGGTTCCCGCAGCGACTTTAGACTCCATATTCACTGACTCTATTTGAGAGCACTGTGGCATACATTATGATATGATGGTCATTTATCTAATAACTTATCTCTACAAGTTGTGAATGTATGACCACATAAGGAGGGCGATGCCTATAAACCAACTTGGAATATGATATATTGGTTTTCTGATAACCGTTAATGTGACTGTACTCATGTAAAGTATAGTTCTTTACGACGTGTTCCCGTTAGGTCAGCGTGTATGTAGTGTATGTAATCATGTTTGTAGTCGTATTACGTCTGTAGGCTTCTGTTTATCTACTAGGATCTGGTAGTGTCATAATCTATGAAGAAATCTTGAGAAAGATAGGTGAGGTAATAAACTTGATACAGTTACATTTTGATTTGTAATGGTTTTGATTGTAGATAACAGTTTATGTACCTCTATCATGGTGGAGCTAAGTCTATAGATTAACTGAATCACATGATATGCATCTAACTAGCTGGGGGTAAAAAAAAAAAATCAATACCCAAATTTGTTTTGAATCTTCCCAAGATGGCCTTCCAATATTCCTGCACCAAGCTGCCCGCTATTACCGACCACGCCCAAATTAACCAGCATCCTTCTGCGGCTTCCTGTTCAGTGTCTTGGTAGCGAGTAGTAAGCGACGGCTTGGTATTTTCACAGAAAGTCCGCTCATTTTAGGAATCCTTTTTAAAGAACTGGTCGGAAGCGAGCTTGAAGCTGCAGTTACACGTATGATGAGCATGCCTGGTTAGGCTTTTTAATCGATATGGCCGTGTTTGCCTGTCGTAGGCAGCGCTGTTGTTCCGCTATTGCTAAAAAGAAGAATTTACAATATGTTGTTCAGTAAATCTTTTTCTGCTACAATTTTCAAGGATATTGCATTTCGTATTTTTTGAAGACGCTCTGACCTATTGTTTGTAATAAAAATTGTAACTGAGAATAAATACTGTAGAGCTGTGCAAGTGATTCAGACTTCGTTTTTACATTTTACACTGTTCTAAATGCCTTTCTAATGGAAACAGTATTTGTCCGGAGTTTATTAAATATTCTTTAGAACTGGAAGCATCGATGCGCATTGACATGCGTATGCATTGCACTTGATAACCGCTATATCATTTTACTTTTTGATGAGCTGCCGCTACCAATGTACACAGGGAAATGAAAATATAATAATTCCTATTTTTTGTTGTTGGATTGTTCGTTCACCCGGGAAAGCTACGAGAAGGAATTCCGGCGCGCAAGCGGATGTTTGTTGACATGTCGGGTAATTCAGCTCCATAATTAGTCTGTCCCAGCATATGGTTTTCAGGAAATATGATATTACAGACAATCCTGTTTAATCGAGTGTCTCAGCTTTGTACTTGCGTTGTTGGGAGGGGGTATGAGCAGAAAATAATAAACGCCGACGGGGGGTGGGAAGAAGTTGTTGGAGACTGGACTGGACGTGGGGAGGAGGCTGGTAGGGTTTGATGGAGATATGACGAGGAGAAATGACGTCTACGAAACTAGTGTTGCAGGTTCAGATTGTTCCTTTTGTCCTGGAGTTGGTCACGTGCGCCGTTGTTAAGGCACGTAAGAGCCCGGGTGAGATAGTGACCTCGTAAGAGCAATCTGAAGTGATCCCTATTGGATGGACCAGCTCGGAAATATTGCCGCATCATCATTTCACCATGGCAATCAAAGCCCTGTCTGTCCGCTATGGGCTGTGAAGGACACGCAGAGGAATTAACTTATTACTCTTTTATGCATGTTTCTCAAAATATTTGCTGAGCAGATTCCCTTCAATTAAATACCGTCGCCAAGCGGGAATAGCCCGGTATTAATTAAATGAACAATGAGACCAGAATGCTATCTTTTTCTTCTTCTTTCTTACGGAAAAGCGAGTTTCTTTGTTTAGTTTTCCAAATAAATTTAAGGAGTGAACTAGTAATAACTGTTTACCACAAAGGGATTGTTAAGTTGAGCGTCTCATGATGTAATGAGTTGGGACGGAGATGGACTGGCTGTCTTGCATGCAGTCAATGGAGACGGGGATGAGCTGTCTCCACTGTGCAGTGGATGATAGATGGCCAGGCTGGGTCGACTGTCGGTCACACCACACAAAGATGCTCGCTGTACAGAAACACCTGCACACAAGGAAGCCACTTAATGTTATTGTTGGTTTGGACGAATTAGTCAATATCCTCGGATTCTTCCATAAAACGTTATGTTGCCTTGTCGAATTAGGATAACATTAGTGTAACTGACTGGGTCCTTTTACCCGGGGCACGCAATCTGGGGATGTATCAGTGTCTTTATGTAAATGCATATATTATTCACGTAAATGTAATGCGCACCTTGCTATTTAATTGCTTGATTTCCTGAGAAGGCATCCCATCCATTATCGTTACACTCGGGGACCATCTCAATATATTTCTATAAACTAAAGAAAGCCTCATCCACTGTAAGATAAGCCAACGACTAATTGGTATCAAAGTATGTTTGTTGAACTTCATCCCATATCACGTGTGTACTACTGACCCAATCGCCCCCTCACACCCCCACCCCCACCATCATCACCCAAACTCTCTTCAACCCCTCATCTCTGGAGAATTTGGAAACTAACAATCAATAAGCTCCCCATTTTACAAGCATATCGCCTGCACAGTCATAACGAGCTGCTCCTGCGATTTCCGAGTCTTTCAATATTTCAGCTGTTTGCAACGTGTACTAGCGGGATGGTTCATTAGTAGAACGTAGGATAGTTCCCAGGATGAACATGGAAACACATACACATGAGTATGAAGGTGTGTGCTAGTTATACATGCATCTATTCCGGTATGTAAATGCAATTAGAGCATTACCGGGGAACATGAAATATGATGCCAAGTGGTAAATATATTGATTTCAAATCAATAAGTTTTCCTAAAATTCAGGTCACAGTTATTCCGATTCGCATGTAGATCTACTCCTTGAAAAGTTCAATGGATTGATCGTGTTCCATTAGTCGTGTCGCTAACAACCAGCTGCCTCCCTAGTTCATTGCTGTATCTGAGAGACCGACGTCTAGAATGACGCCAGCACAACTCTGGTCAATACTTCTAGTATGGATGTAGTGGTATTGTCTTCCACTGTGAGCTTGACGATGACAAATCGGAGAATAAGAATGCCTTTTTTTTTATATAATTTTTTGTGTTATGGATCTCTCAGCTTACAGCGTTTCCACTACTTCATCACAAGGCATGCGCTTATCCATTATTTAATGTTGGCAAGTGAAAACCTTTGTATCAATGCAGTTGCATAAAGATTTGAAAGTAAACATCAAAATCTGAGTTTTCATAAGCGAAAATGAAAACATCCGTGGTGTCTGAATGGAGAAGAGTCCGGGCAATTAGATGTATTATTTAGTACTCCAAGGCCTTCCGTCACAACATCAATTCGGTGCGAGTCTTTTGGCGATGGGCAGACGCTGCAATGGCGGGCGAGTTCCTGCAGAAGTCAAGATTGATGACGGTTTACTACCACACAATGTCCCCGGGCCCTGCTCTATTAGCAGGGTCATCTCCACGCCCTAACACCTCTCACAATGGAGGCTGACTGTGACATGGCCACAGAACAGCTTCATTGTAGGCTTGTGTGTGGCAAGACTTCAATTTGGGGACAATTACGTGGCTCTCTAGCCGATAGGACCATACCACTGCGCTATAGATTTTAATGAGCTTTTGCCTACAAGATCGTTGCGATAATAGATTCGATGGAGTCAAGAGTAGTTGTCACTGCAAACAAAATATTTGACCGGTAATGTTCCCGGGAGAGGCAACTAAAGGATTTTAAATGTAATCAACGACTATAGACAGGCCATCCATTGCTCTCTTCGCACAGTTTCATTTCCCAGTGTTTACTCAAGCCAAATGTAGTATTGACCAGAGTTGGAGCGGTCCAGGCAGCCACTGCGATAGCTGACAGTCGGCGGATGAAGTTGTCCTAGAGGACTTAGTGAAGTCACGACGACTGGAACAGCAGCAGCTCCTCACAACGTCGACAGGAAGACCTGCAGCAGGTACCCATGAAGTCGGGTGGGTGGCATCTGCACCAGGAACTGATGGTCGGGTGGGTGGCATCTGCTGGAATGGATGCTTCAGAATGGCAGGCGGGTGTTGTCTACACAAGTACCCTCAGACCAGATTTATTATTAATTCTACCATGATAAAGTGGTATTTTCCATGGATACGAAATCAGTCTGATGCAATGCATTATGTGACAAAAATTGACACGCAGTCGTTTAATTCCCCTTGGTTTCACGCATTCTCGAGTGCACGTGCATCCAATAACTAACGTAATACTGCGGTATCATATTCCAATATGATCATCGCATTATGTCCCGTGCTGTCTACACGACAAGTTTGCAACGTGAACAATGATCCAGTCAATTTGAGGACGCTGATATAATCGCCATCTATCCCACTGAGCATTACTTGTTCCAATCAATACTGATCGCTCTGCTGTATTATTTCCTCTGCGTTCCCGCTGTCAACCAGCCGTGACCGACCTGCAATATACACCTCGACCCATCCGTCACCGACATGCAGTATACAGCTCGACCTCAGCCGGGGGAGTGACATTTGATCATTGGTCTAGTGTCCCACTGGGAATAGTCTGTACTTTATCATAAGTGGATAATCTGCTTATCATGCAAATTGTTTGGGTACTGTTCAATTTGTGGATGGTCACTGAATTATAAGGAATTATTAATCGCTCATACATATTATGACAGTCTGATTTATCACTTTGTTTTCTGGTTTGCGTTAAACATATTGGTCGTGTTAGTCCCGTGAACAATATCATTAGTTTGATCAAGTTTATATTTGACAGAATGGCCTATACATACGTGTAAGTGGGTGTATGATTGTGTATGGTATTGCATGTCATGTACTACTATTATGATAGATATAGTGATAGAGAACAAATATAAATAAATATCAAATATCCGGCACTCTCTCAAATCCGGCATATTATATTGGTCCCAACGATTTTGACAGAATACACTGTATATATATATAGAGATATATAGATATATAGATAGAGACATGCAGATAGGCAGGGAATGATGAAGGTAGGGTTATCTAGAGCGATAATGGCTGTATGTTTGGGTGTATGTTTGGGTGTATGTCTGGGTGTATGTTTATTTGGGTATACGTATCCGCCTGACAGCCTTATATATCACCGGTCTACATTGATGCTACTAAAGCTGTACACATTCCGTGGTCCGCTGACTCTGACAATGCTCAATTCTGTAGCTCCCCGTATTGAAGGTCTTCTGTTGATGGACACCCGAGGGCTGAGATGACCTTACCGCCAGTATGCCCTCCCCGATTCATCCACTGTCGGACTGTATGCTGGCTGTAGCCATTCTGGAATTGATTTCTGCCTTCACTGCCCAGCATCTGTAGGTCTTCCGCCTTCTTTCATTACCGGCCAAACCGCGGCCTCTTGACTCGCTCTTAGTTCTACACTGAATAGAGGGTCACACAGGTTTTATGAAAGCGTTATTCCCCCCTAAATACAATAAAGTTGCAATCAATCGAGACTCGACCAGCATTATATCGCGTCTATCTCAAAATTAATTTAGCGAGCAGAGCTGTCTTGCCGGTAAATATCCCAGTCAGAGAATGCTGTCGGCAGTTCTCAAAAGGCCTTCCGGTCTATTCTACCTGCGATCTTTTTCCTGGACCCCAAATTACTCTCTTTCTTTCCCAGGTTCCATTAATCCGAGCACGACCTCTCGCTCACTAGGCAGAAGTAATCGATAAAGACAACATCATAACGGCCTGATCATCAGCATATCGCCTTTAATTTGTGTTTAACAAGCTTGTAGAAGATTCAGCCTCACCCGATTCGGCCAACCCTCTATTCTGATATAACCATTTCCACAAAGTCTCATCCATCATCATGACAACCACAAAAAGTCGCGATGAATAACGAGGAATAAGTGGGGAAATTGCAGCCTATACTCCATGCAGCAATCCCCAGCTTCTTGCCGGACAAGCTAATGCATACAGAAGCCTAGAAGTGGATCCTTCCTCCCTATGGCATATTCGTATTCTTGGTGCCTGCTCGGTGGAAGTAATGATCCAAGTCGTCGGCTTGGCCTAAGGCCTTGTGTTTCTTATATCTTAATATCCTGCTGTCCCTCCTAGGCAGCCTACCCACCTCCTATAGAAGGTACTCCACCTCTCATGCCATCTCCTTCACCTCTTGTACCCACTCATCTACCTCTTGCACCACCTCCTTCGCCTTTTGTACCACGTCCTCCACTTATTGTACCACCTCTTCCTAGATCATCTAATTCCCCAGCCTCGTCCATGTTCATATGGTATATAGCACTACTCCAGCAGCAATCTAACTAACGATGCAGGAAGAACCGTTTCTCCAATTTGGAGCCAACTGATGTAAAAAGCCAAT
The DNA here is from genome assembly GCA_032361185.1 of Lepetodrilus ovalis. Classification (NCBI taxonomy): domain Eukaryota; kingdom Metazoa; phylum Mollusca; class Gastropoda; order Lepetellida; family Lepetodrilidae; genus Lepetodrilus; species Lepetodrilus ovalis. The sequence continues at coordinate 4,349 of JAUTBQ010162501.1, read as the reverse complement.
TTTGTCACTGTTCGAATCCTTGAATTAAATTGTTTAACGTTCGCTTCCATTTCGCCTTATTCTGGTCCTAGTGCAATCAATACCATTGAAATTGATACTGACGGCCTAATATAGTATTTTTTCAAAGTTTGATGAAATGTTCAACACGAGAATGGCTATTACGTTAGGTTGGTTTGCACCCACGGAGACCAGACTGATAACACAAGTCGACTTTAACACCAGAAACATTGCTTCTATCGCTTTATCGACCATGTTCATTTTCCTCGACTTCCGTACCCAGTATTAGTTACACAGGGCTGAGCCCTTCCACGACAATCTCGACTGGCTACAACCTCAAATCAAATGGGCAGTTTTACTTCATTGTAGGCCATTACAGTGCAGCCAGGGGTATTGGGATTGCAGTGGTGGATACGCCAGCAATATGTCACAGTTCCTTCTCCTAGCTTCACGGCAGTAATTGCCTCCCTGTAGGAAAGGGCCAGAGAGCGGTTAGACTCCTGTGTCGGCATCCACCTACTCTAAGTTGACGTACTTCCGGGTTCCTCCGAGACTCGTCGGCATCGCTCTCCGGCGCCATCTACGGGTGTGTGTCATCTGACTGGCGACAACCACTTCCGGTGTAATGGAGGTTCTGTCTTTAGGCCTCATTTACACCGGTGGTGCTTTTTCTTATTTATCCGGAGACATATAATTCCTGTTTTTATTTCGGAGATCTCTGTTCGTAGCTCATTTACACGGCGTCGTGCATCTGAGTTAACAATTTGAAGTTCTTCTTTAGAAGGAATTCTTGTCAACATACCTTTCTTTAGTATTAAATAAGTACTATTCATTTTGCGCAATGAGTATCTTTACTTTGCGTATGCATGATATGTCATTGACAGTGCAATAACAGATGTAATAGGAACAGTGTAACTTGGTAGGTCTTTGTTATTGTCAACGTCAAAATCATTAGCTATTGTTGTTGTATATTTCGTTATTAATTGTATCCACGTTGTTCTAGTGGGTATCAAATAGAGTATGTATGTATGTATGTATGTATGTATGTATGTATGCGACATATGCCAACTTGAGGTTCATACAATGTTTTGATTGAATTATTGTTTTGCAATCAAAACATACATTGTATGTAATAACATAGATATTCTTTCTTGATAAATAAATTTGAATGATCAGATTAGTATCAAAATGGGACTGACTTTATTTTCTACTAATGTAGATCAGATGTGCGAGTATTGTTTCTGTTTTGTATTGTTTATATTTGTACCAAAACATCTTCAAAGAAATTAATAACTTGATAGTTTCGATCATCACCGACGTAAAACGTCATTCTGTGATATTCTTCAATCATCATTAGATATTTGTCAGCATGCCTGTACTGACCTACAAGCATTAAATCTATCGTATTACTTTGAGTCAGTGCTAGCAGCAGATATGGACATCTGTATCTACACTGCTGACTGATGACAGTGTTTCTTCTATGTGCGTTTCCTCATCAGCGGTCCGGTGGCAGTGCACAGGAAAGGCCACAGTACCTTGCTGGTAGTTACTGCAGAATACCTCGTAATAAATAATGTATCTCGATTAGTAATCGTGCTTTTTACCCCTGAAATAACTTCCTTGACCTTTAAGCAAATGACTTCAATATGACTCGAGTCAGGGGTTGTAGAATGTCAACGACAACGATGCCAGCAAGGTGTATGTGTCACGATGCCGCCGGTGCTAGTGCTCGCGAGTCCAGCTATGTATCATTATACAGTGGTACACGAGAAGACTCCTGAATTACCTCTCGTCAAGCCTGGCGATGAGCTGTAGATGAACACTGACCTACTATAGGAAACCATTCTGACATCCCCTAGGGGGCCAGGCTACTCGCAGACCGGAAATAATCTGCATCAAGGCCCTAATACAATTCCATGAGATGTAACTGTCAATATGATTTCATGTACGTGGTGAAATTGAGTTAGCGCCTGTCCTACGATTAATGATGTATATGGATTATAGCTTCAGCGCTTTGGTAATATTATGGCGGCCTTCGACCTAGGTCTGGGGGAACCCGCACCTGCCAGCATTGATTTCTGTGCTCAACTTCGGGGGCCACTTTCACTAACAATTCTCAGCTCATGATGGCAGTTTGTGTAAATCGTATTTCATTTATTTCATGACAAAGTGAGAATGTTTTATAGATTCGTAACGGCACTAGTCGGAGCGCATTTCGTTTGGAACATGTCTTGATTAACGTAAATGGGTAAGTAGTTTTGCGTTGGTCCTGAGAGTATTGTAACCTAACGTGGGTTCGTGTGAGGGGGTCCACGGCCTCGAGGCCCTCGCACTTCCTCCCCAACTCCCCACACACTGTCTGAGCTGACCACTGCTAATGTCCACTTAAACACGGAGCATGGCGCTAATAAGAGGCTCTATATTAACCATTACGGACGAAGGAGGTGTCCGGCTCTTCGGCCCGTCAGTTCCAGGGCGCTCTGAACCACTCAGCCATTCCTAGGCATCAAAGGACGATTAAGGATCTTCCGACCAACTTTAATTGTACTAATGCACCCTGTAATTACCACCTCGATTGACACCTCTGTATGTATGGATGAGAGGTTCATTAAACTCTCCCTCTCTGGCCACCTCATTTCAAAAGACGAGCCCTCCTTCTGTGCTGTTCTCACAGGCTCCGCGTCTATCTTGGGATGGACACCCAATTACTCCCTTCTTCTTACACAGACATCGATCACATGTGTAGCGTAATGCAGCTTTTTCGTGTCCCCCTCATCTTACACGTACGTTGAATTCTGAGGCGTGATTAGCCAGGCTGTTTAAACTAATATACGACTATTGCGTTACTAATTGTCGTCAGACCTCGGTCTTTATCTAATAACATATCCATTTGGAAGATAAGTAGTTTAAAGATATCATGGACAGGCATCTACAGAATCGTTGCCGTCTTGGCATTCTGTCATCTTTCACGTTTATGATGTAAACATGGCAGCATTCCTACTCTACACGCACGTGCATAACGAGATGGATTGCCGTGTAGACTGAGCAGTATTCGTGGTGTGATTACCAGCGAAGACAGATGACAAAACATCCATGCTAAAGCATTCAGCTGACTGCCACAGCCAGGCTAAGACATTCCGCACACGTGTACAGTATAAAAACTGCCGTGAAAAAAATATGAGGAATTGCAATGGTGTTTAATCTCTAAGACATATCTGAGTTAGCCAGATGACTGTTCCAGTACTATAAATAGTCACAAGGTGATGGATTATCTAGGTTCTGGTAGGAGTCAGAAAGCCGAGGAGGTGGGCGCAATGGAACTAAATTCGATTAATCTAATTGGATTTTTCTGTACATTACGCTTCGATGATTCCCGTACTATTCGCTGTCTCTTGCTTGTTTTGTTTTTACCCATCACGGCGATAATTCCTGAACTAGGTTTGTCCATGAACATCGACTTGTTTATGCTAAATGCACTAGGATAGAACTCGTCTAGCATATCTCTCCATAATAAACCAGTGCATTGCATGCATCCTATATCAGCTTTCTTTTGAACTCGCCTCATAAACATAAATGTTGTAGTACAAGCACTAGGGTCGAGGGTTCGTTCGGGTCGATGGGCTCGCTGCATCTCCTGCTCATTCATCACGTAGAAGAAGGACACACAAAGTCTCTCCATTTGTCCTTTATACTCTCCAACAACTCTTTGATATTAAACGATTCTTACATCTAGCGAGATGCGACCTCGCGACCTCTGAGACCAGAACTTCCGGTTCCAGAGGCTCGTGGAGCCAATTCTGCTCTTGTCTCGCGCTTACAAAGAGTAAGATTTAGACACATGGCGATCACAATGTCGAGTTTGGAAAAAAAAGAAGAGAAAAACAACAAAAAAAACACGGCGGGATGTGTGAGGTATTTCTGTATTTGGGTCCAAGATTACTCAATCACTGTTTTTTTCACAGCGGGTAAAGTTTCGTAGAAAGGAGGTTGGGTTATTTATTCTCGGTCCCCTATGAATTATACTACATTCAGCACACTCGCTATGCCATGAGCTCGATTTGTGAAATATACGTGCGGTAGTGTTCGTATATTTAGTCAGAACACATAGCACCATGAGTGGAAGATAAACCATAGAAGCAAAGACAATAATTGAATAAAGGCAAAACATTAGTCTTTGCCAAAGTAGTATTAAGTGTATGTCAATATATTTACTCGTTTAATCGTATGTATTTACATAAATAGGCGTTGCCATCTCGTTAGTCGATTTGAATATTAATATTTATCACCCAAAACTAGCTCACACTGGAGATAACATCAGGTGGAGAACAATGTTATTCCCCAGGTGATAACAT
>JAUTBQ010162490.1:0-12545 GCA_032361185.1 Lepetodrilus ovalis | reverse complement strand
AGCAACACATAACCGATAAGAGAGACTATAACTCCAACAGTTGATCCCGATATACGGTTTGCCATAGTTGAAAAAGGAATTTTTCCAGCTTCTCTTACAGTTTGTGTGACTTGAAAAAAGTGAAGTCCTTCGACATCTGTACTACGATTTAAATAAAGTGCCACTTTCCCTAAAATCAAAGAAAAAACATTACCAAAATACAAAAAACCTATAACAGCAATAGCTGAAACAATATATAAGTTTTTTCTTGCCATATCACTTTTTTTCAAGAGAACATAAGCAACAATCAAAATCAAAGCATTTACAACATAACTATAAGGCGAAGATAAAAACCCATGCATAGGCAAAGTCGAAAGTGAAATCAAAATAATCGACTTATACGTAACATCTTCATCTCTATGATAAACTAAAAGATAGACAAAGTATATAACACTCATAGCAAATACTACAGCATTTCCTTGATCATAAAGAAATGGATATATAACTATCATAAGCCCAGCATAAAGAGCAGATTTCAGTGTAAAGTGTCTAACAGAAGCGATAAAAAAGTAAAGCACAAACATCGGAGCCATAGCCGCAAACATATCTGTATCATAGTAACCAGTCATCGTACGATTATAATAACTCCAAGCGATACTCCCTAAAAGTGCTGCAAAAAATCCCCATAAAGTAGCACCAAAAAGTCGTGCTATCAAGATGATAGGAATAACCACCAAAGAAGAGATAATCGAGGGCATATACAAAGTAACCGTTTCTAGTGAAAATGGTGTTACTTTAGTTAAAACAACTGTAAAAAATGTCACTCCATAGTTAAGCCAACTAGGACTTCTAAGATTTTGTTCATGAGTTCCAAATAAAACCTCTTGAGCTCCACTTGCAAAAAAATAACCATCGTTTGTATTTATCATCAGTTCACCGTTATAGTGAAACGGTGCATAATCCCCAAACTGAAAAACCCAGATAAGTCTTATAGCAAAACTAAAAGCATAAGCCAAAGCTATAAGAGCTAAAAGTTGCTTTTTAGATATGTTTTCATTTGGTAAGTTTAAAAAATTCATATATTAATCCCTCATCTTTTTATATAGATACCTTTTCATCCAAGCAGGACTCAAAAAAAGTACAAAATGTGCTACAGCATAAAGATAGCCTTGAATCCCAAAACCAAAAGATCTTGTAGCATCAAATTTCAACAGCATTACTTCAATAGCTCTCTTTATATCTTTTCTTCTAGCAAAAAAGTCATCACTCACTCGTACTTCTACCAAGACTTCCTGCAAACAGTGCAATCGTAAATCTTGCTTAAATGCTTTTATCCAAAGGTCATAGTCTTCATTTAACTTTGTTATATCATATAAGTCTATTGTATCAAAAAAGGTATTTCTAAAACATATTGTAACATGTGCTAGAGGATTTCTTTTGGCAAGATTTTGTTTTAACACTTCATGTGTTGTACCATACTTCACAACTTGTCTCTTTCCATTATCAACATTGAACTCTTCTATCCAACCTCCTACCGCTTGAACTTCTAAATGCTCTTCTAAAAAAGTTACCTGTTTTTCTATACGCGTAGCAACAGAGATATCATCAGCATCCATACGAACAATATAGTCATACTTGGGAAGTACAATATCTAGCAGTTCATTTAGGCTAGTTGATAAACCTAGATTTTCGTCTCGTTTACCTAGGTAACTAATCTTTTTGGCATTTAACTCACTGTCTAAAAACTCTTCTATCTCTTTTGGTACTTTCCCATCTAGCTGCAAAAAAACATCAGCTTTTTGAGTTTGGTTATATAGACTTTGTAGGGCTTGTTTTAGTTCTGGAAGTTTGTCATTTTTATAGATGGACATGATGATGCAGGTCTTAGACATTTTTAATCACCTCATTATAAAGTTTTTCATATGATTTTGCCATCACTTTTGAAGTATATCTCTCTAAAAAAAGTTGATAGCCTTTATCATTATCCATAATCTTTGTCGATTTTATAGATTTTACCAAAGAAGAGATGTCATCTAACACAAACCACTTTTCATCAAATAACTCGTCAAATATCTCCAAATTAGATAAAATCAACTGCTTTTTCATACGCAGTGCTTCTAAAGCCACTAAAGGTAAACCTTCTGAACGAGAGGGTATAAGTACCATATCCATGTACTGAATATAGCTATAAATCTCTTTTTGAAACCCAACAAAGCAAACTCTTTCCACCACATCTAATGTCTCAGAAAATTTTTTCAATGCCTCCATCTCTTGCCCATCACCAACAACCACCAAAGCATACTCTGGTAAAAACACCAAAGCTTTTAAAATCTGTTCAAACCCTTTTACTTTGGTCAATATACCTATAGCCCCAAGCACAGTATATCTCTCTTTTAAATCCAAAACTCTTTTATCTTCTAGTTTTCCAAGAGTATAATCCTCAGATATACCATTGTTCACCACTTTTATATTTTGATTTTTCCAATATGATTGATACTGTTTTTTTGCATATTGAGACAATACCACTACCCTATCGTGTGTAGAAGTAACTTTGTTCCATATTTTCAACATCAACTTTGCCTTTAAAGGATGGTACTGATACTTAAAGTCTTCATGGGCGATGTTATGTAAAGTTGTCACACTCTTTACTTTTTGTATCTTCTTTTGATGCCACCATACATAAGCATCTGGCACAACACCATGAGAATGTATGATGTCATAATCATCAAAGTCTATCGTTTCTAAAAAAGATATTTTTTGAGAAGGGACATCAAATATCAAACCATCTTGCTCTTTAAAATAGTATATCGCTATATCATGATACAGACGCAACTCTTTTACTAGCTCAAAGACAACTTTTATGGGACCTCTGTTTATTAAAGATGGGAGAATATAGGCTATTTTCATCTAAAGCCTTTTTTTAACTTCATCTGAAATTCATACACCATCACTAAAAAAGAAGAGATTACATACGGAGATATAAGTTTCATCATAGCCGTTAAAATTATTTTTAAACTCTTTTTTTTCATTTTAGTTAAAAGGTATGGCTGTCTCTCTAATACTTTTTTTTCTTTATGTGTAATTCCATCATCCCTATACACAACCAATGCCATAGTTTTATCACATAAAAACATTTTACTGTGTAGTTTTGCAAAAAATAACCACTCTTTACCTTGTCTTACAATATGTGAAAACCTTACATCTTTGATAAGATGTACATCTATAAAGTGCGAAGCATCTCCAAATGGTTCATTTCCTATGAGTGCATCCAAATAATACAAAGGTTTATATCTTTGTATCTTAGTTACTTTATTACCTTGAATATCAGTGACATTAAACACATACCACTGTTTATCAGGATTATCTCTGATAGTTTCATGAGCTATTGACATCGCATCATTTACAAACATATCATCATCATCTAACAAAACTATATAATCACATCCCAAGCATAAAAGCAGTTCTAAAGCCTCATTTCTTGCTTTATTCACACCACTATTTGATGATAAAAGTTTGTAATAAATTTTTTCATTATGAAATGATTCAATAACTTCTTCATTTTTTTTATAAGTTTTAGAACCATCATCCACAACTGATAAAAGCCAATTTTCATAATTATTTTCTATCACAGAAGAAATAGCTCTTTTCAACCCATCTGGACGATTGTATGTAGGCATGATGATTCCAAACTTTAGCACTTTATATACCTCTCATCTTTTCTACTTTTGAAACTATTCTTTGAAATTCTTTATAGCTAGATTTTCGACTATATAAATCAACATCATTTTTTTGATATGCACTTTTATCACGACTAAAAATATCTATATTTAAATCATGTATATTTAGGGTATCAAGACTACAATTAAACAAAATCGTATATGCTTCATTATATTTCAGCCCACTAAAGATAACTGCCTTGTCAAATAAAATATAATCAAATACACTCGTCGTAGGCTCCCATATAAGTTTATCTGAACAAGACAGTAAAAACATATCACAGATAGAAAGTTCTTTCAAAAATACCTCTCTATCATACTCATGTTTTTGTTGATAGTCTATACTATGCAAGTTTGTATCTATAAACTTTTGTAAGCTATCATGACAAGTACCAAAATGTGCTATTTTAACAGCTTTTTCTTCTGCCAAAGCATCAAGTTTTAACAGGATGTCTCTTAATATCTGAGTATCTCTAAACCTATAGATATTACCCACCCAACCTATCACTAAGGCTTCTTCACTAGACTCAACTAGGGTTTTAACAAACTCTCTATCCTCTTGGAAAAAACCATTATGGACATTATAGATATTTGTCGTTTTCAGTTTCCTTTGAACGATAGAGGTTGAGGATGCACCTACAACTGTGACATACCTTGCTATTTTCATCTGTTTATAGACATACCATTCTAACCATTTGTTGTAAAAATAATAAAGAAACTTTTTCAATTTTGAGTCTGTATAATACTCAAAATAGTCCAAATCAGGCTGATCTCGTAAATCTACAATAGTTGCAACATCTAAACTATCACAAAGGCTCACTATCTCTAACAAGCCAAAGTCAGGTACCGAAACGATGACCAAATCATATTGTTTCAAAGTCTCAACAAGCACATCCCTTATCTTCGATGGTAAAAACCTTACTTTAAAGAAAGGATAAAAATAATCTCTTTTAATGGTTTTAGGTGAAGTAGAAAAATCATCATGTTCACTAAAAGTTAGTACATCTGTTTCATAGTTTTCTGACAATTTATCGTAAAAATAGCCTATTCTTTTGACAGAAACACTTTGATTTGGTCTAAATAGCGGTGCAACTAGAAGAATTTTCATCTTTTTATAAAACCTTTTACTTCATCTATAAAAACCCTATTGAGATAGTGATTTAAAACATAGGACAAAACAAATACAAGAAAACTAACAACAAATATCTTTATCACTACATTTGAAGGCAATACTAGATAACAATTATACACCAAAATATATACAACTATCGAAATCAACAAAGCCCTACCAATTTGCCCAAAATACTCTTTTATCCTTGCCCCACACAATGGTTTAATAAGCACATAATACCCAGGTAATTGCAATATAATCATATTTGCTACCAAACCCCAAGCGATACCTATCAATCCCCAATGACTATATATAAAGATACTCAAAGGAACATAAAAGAAAAGTCCAAAGTTCCACCAAAAACCAAGATCTGCTCTTCCTCTTGCCAAAAGTAATGACCCGATAGGATTTCCTATACTGCGAATAGCCCCAAAGATAGAAAGGATTTGTATGATAGGTATTGCTTCATCCCATTTATGACCAAATAGTAACCCAACCAATTCAGGTGCTAAAATAATAATGGTAACATAGACGGGAAAGTTCATAGAAGCCACAAAGTTTATCATCTTTAGATATACATTTTTAAGTCTAGGTATATCATCTTGTATCTTTGACATAGTAGGAAATGCCACTCTCGTTAAAATAGGATTTATTATCATAGCAGGTTTCATGACAAGCTCTTTAGCTATCGTGTAAACGCCTAAACTTTCTACTCCCAAAATCTTTCCTATCAAGATAGTATCAAACTGAGAGTTAAAGTAGTTTATCGTCCTCTCTCCCATCTGGTACAAGCCAAACTGCAAAAATTCTCCAACTTGACTGATATTAAAATACCATGTTAGTTTATGCCCTTTTCTACCTATCATGATATATTGACTCGTTGTAAAAACTGCACTTACTATCGCACCATAAACCAAAGCATACACACCAAAACCACGATAAGCAAGGTATGAAGTAACAAATAGAGAGATGAGTTTGTTTAATATAGTTATCTTTGCTAAAAGATTAAACTTCAACTCTTTTTCTAAAAGCACAAAAAACTGTTGCCCAAATGGGGTAATCAAAAATATAACACCAACCATCTTTATCAAATCTTCCAATCTACTCTCATGATAAAAAGTAGCAATCAAGGGAGAAAGCAAATATATAACAAAGTAGAGTAAAAAACCAGCTAAAATATTTACCCAATACAGTGTACTTAACTGTTCATCACTCACCTCTTGTTTATGTATGATAGCATTGCTTATACCCATATCTAAAAAAGCTTGTGCAAAACCTATAACAACCATCACGATAGCCATCAAACCAAAATCTTGTGGCGATAAAAACCTAGCAAGTATAGCGACTTGAATAACTTGCAATATAGTAGATATGATAGTGGAAAGGCTTGTCCACTTTACTCCGCTGATAGCCTTTTGTTTTAAACTCAACTTTTAGCTTCCTGCAAAGTTATTATAAGATTTTTCGTTTTCTCAATCATCTTATTTTCATGGAAGTTTTCTAACAATATTACTCTATTTTTTTCTATTTCTTCTTTAGTTAAACTATAGTTAATAGCATTATCAGATAATTCATCTATTGAGAAGACAACTGCTCCCAAGTTTTTATAATATTGGTAAGCTGGATTTTTTTCATTTAAAAATACTTTAGCACCAAAATACATCATAACAGTTATATTCCCTAATGCTTGTTGCCTTAAATGATTCATTATAACAATTGAACAAGTAGAAATTATTTTATTATACTCCGATAGTGTCATAAATTTAGCAAGTGGTTTAAAATTTTTAAACCTTTTTTTACCTTCATCTATAATTTTAGACTTATAATAGTCACTACCATAACTCAATGGACAAATTATTTCTCTATTTTTTAAAGTTAATTTCTCTACGATATCAAAAGCTTCTAAATGATTATTTTCATAAGTTGCACTATTTCCAAAAAGTATGTTATCGCCCACAATATCAAAACTTTCAACTCCTTTTATAATATTCTCTATGGTGCCATAATTCCATTCAATAAATTTAGGATTAAAATATTGAAAATTATTTTTAACCATATCAAACTCAGTTGATAATACTGGTGCAAAATAGCTAATTTTATTAATACAAGCTTCTATATCATGAGTATCTCTTAAAAAGAAATATTTCAAAATAAATTGCTTAATCCTATTTATCAGTGTTTGTTTATTTATTTGTTCTAAACTCTTCGTTTTAGGCAATAGCAATTCATTATTAATAAAATTATAATAATCGCCTCCCCATCCAATCCATATAAATTTAATACTCTTTGGAGCATTTGCCAATAGTTGCATTTTTACTCCATCAAGCCAATGAATTACAACAAATTCGTACTCTTTTAAACTATCTATAAATTTTGTTGATAAAAAGTCCTTTAAACTTATTTTTCTAATAGGAGTTGTTTTAATATACTTAAAGTCTTTTTTTTTAGTTATAACTAAAAATTCATTGTTATTTGGAGATACTTTTTCAAACATATCATAAGCCATATCAATAAACTTATCGTCAAGAGCAATATGGAGTATCATAATAGTTATCCTTTTCTAGGTATAAAAAACATAACCGTCTCATCAGTACCTTCAGTATAATGCCTTAGATAAATATCATAATCTGACCGTATAGAAAAAATAAGTTCAGGTATTTTCCAAAAATCATCTACTTTATGATAAACACTTATGGCTAATTTTGGATAATCATTTAATATATGTTGAGTCATACCTTCTATCGCTAAACTTTCTGAACCTTCAATATCCATTTTAATAAAAGTAATTTTTTCGCTTACAACATTGTCAAGTGTGTCTACTTCTATTTCACAATTTCCTTGTTCTGAAATATTACAAGCAGATCCAGAACTCGTGTCAAACTTTAAAGTTTCTTTCTTATTTGATAGTCCCTTAGATATAAAATATAAATTTTTATAATCTTTTAGATTTTCTTTTGCCATTATTAGATTCTCTTTTGATGGCTCAAATATATATGCTGATTTATAATATGGACAATGTTTTATAAACTCTATAGTTGTTTGTCCATCATACCCACCAGCATCTATAAAAACTTCATTCTTTCTTAAATTTAGAAAATTTTCAAAATATTGCCCAATCACATCGACTTTGTAATTTTTTAGATAAGATAAATCTTTATTTTTTCTAAAATTTAATAAATCAGTAAAAACTTTTTTCGATTCATCTTCAACTATCTTACTATATACCCAATTATATTTGGAGATATTTTTTTTTAAATCGATTTGTGCATTATCAATAAAATCCATAGTTAATAAATCATTCTCAGCATAATTCATTACATCTAAATAATTAAGTATATTTTTAATTCCATGCTTTTTTAATGAGTTAATAGCACTATGTGGATAAATAGCTATGGAACATGATACTACTATCGAATTTTTCTTTATATCTTCACTTCTTAATACTGGCTTACCCAAATATACTGTATCATCCGTAAAATCATCAATAAATGCTTCAATATTTATTATTTCAGAAAGTTGTTCAGCATATTGGTTTCTACCCAATATATACTTTATTACTGGGTCTGTACTCAGTAATAAATCTACAAGTTCTTTTTTTTGATAATCATACACTTTATCATCTAACTTAAGCAATCTATCTCCTTAATCTTATCCACTTATTTTCACTTGAAGATTTTTGTATAGCCTCAAATACTTCTAATCCTTTTGTAGCCTGTTTAGCATCATATGTCCATTGAAGATTATGATTTTTATCGACTTTAAACTGTTCTAATTTATTAGCTATATCAACATATAAATTTCCAAATGCTTCTATAAATCCAGCAGGGTGTCCTGATTTAAATCTATTATATCTTTGTTCATTTGAAACATATACCTCCGATGCCCTATCTAATACCATTCTATCACCATTTATAGTATTTAATATAATCTCTTCTGGTTGCATTTGAAACCATTCTACACTACCTTTTGTTCCATATACTCTAACTCTTAAACCATTTCTATGACCTATTGAAGATTTACCGTACCACATAACCGTCTTCATGCCACTTTTGTATCTTGAGATACATGATATATCATCTATGACATTTTCAAACAATCCAAAACTTGACTGTTCTGCAACCAATTCTATAGGATTTTCACCAGTCAAATAATAAATCATATGCTGCAAATGAGCTCCTAAATCAAGAGATATACCTGAAATTTCTTCATCTTCTAGTCTCCAAGTTTGAGGTTGCAATATATCTCCATCAGAACTAAGCCGTGAAAAACTTTCTTGTGGCATCTCGATATGTATATGTGTTATTTTTCCAAGTTTATCATTTTGTATCATGGATTGTAGTTCTCTAAGCATTGGATAGCCTGTATAGTTATGGGTTACAGCAAAAAAAGACTTTTTTTCTTCTATCTTTCTTACTATTTCCATACCTTTTTGATATGAAGTCGTTAAAGCTTTTTCTGAGATAACAGCATAACCTTTTTCCAAAGCTGACAATATCATCTTATGATGCTCTGGTGTAGGGGTAAGTATAACCACAGCATCAATATTGTTTATCTCCTTATCCAATAACTCTTCCCAATCATCATAAAGATGACTCTCTTCTACTCCCCATGTAAAAGCAGTTTTTCTATTTTTATTTTTATCTCTACTAAAACAACCTGCATACAAAGTAAACATGTGATCCATTTGTGAAGCGATATAGTGTGTATAACCGATAGCTGAGTCTAAAGCACCACCAATAAAAGCTAATTTTAGAGGTCCTTTAAAATTATTCACTTATATTTTCCACTCTTTTATTTAATTCAAGTTTTTCTAAACTTATAAAATTTTTTAATAACTTTGTATTTTTTTCCATATCTTCTTTTGAATAAAATTCAATAAAATATATACCTGATTTACCAAATGGAGCTTTTTTCATCACTTCACCACTATTTTTAAGCTGTATATTTTCAATTTTTTTACTCTCTATATTGATACAAGAACTAATAAACACACACTCTTCATCAAGACTAACAGTATGTCTAGCTATAAAATTGTTTTCGGGCTTTTCTATTTTATCAGGTAATTCAATTCCTAAAAAAGGCATACTATATAACTCAGCATAATTTACTCCCGTTGTTTTTTGTATCAGTTGACTATACAAATCACCTGGGCATCTTCTTGCTATTTCTATCAAATAAAAATCATTATTATCAGATATAAACTGTGTATGTATTAAGCCATCACATAAACTTAAATCACGGGCAAAATTTTCAGTCCATTCTCTTAATCCATCTTGAATATGCTGATTAAAAGATGTAGAAACATTTGAACTATTTACCTGATATGGATATACAGTACAGTATTCATTAACAAAAAAATCAACAATAATCTTTCCATTTTTTATAAATGCAGAATGACTATAAAGTTTTCCTTCGATAAATTCTTCTGCCATAACCAAACCCGTTTTGGAAAAGTTTTTTGCCTCTTCCCAAAATTTCTTTAATTCCTCTATATCCGATGCTTTATTGATACCTTTACCACTAAAAGAGTCTATAGGTTTAACTAAAAGAGGAAACTTAACTTTTTCAACTTCATCTATAGCGTAAATAGAATTTGGTATAGGATAATGATGTTGCTGGGCAAAAGCTCTAAATTTATCCTTATGATGTATAATCAAAACTGTTTCTAGGCTATCAAAACCTTTAAAACACATCTTTTCAGCGATAGAAGCTGAAGACAAATATGATTGGTCATTACACCCTGGTACTATACAATCATATCTACTTTCTGACAATCGTTTATATAGTAAATCAACATCTGAATAATTTATATCTATAGATTCATCAGCCAGATGGTGTACTGGATCATTTAAATTAGAACCTATAACACTAAGATGACAATCTTTTTCCTTTATCGTTTTAAAAATAGGAAGAACACAAAAATTTGCATCACATAATAATACTTTTTTCAAATGCTATCCTTTATTATCTCTATAATCAAATTTTGTATATTCTCATCAAGCTCAGGATACAATGGCAAAGCCAATATTCTCTTTGATATATCTCTTGAAATTTCACATCTCTGTTTTGGCTCGATATATTCCAATGTATCCAATGAAGGATAAAAATACCTTCGTGGAAATATATCTTTTTCATTTAAAGCTTTTTTTACTTTTAAAAGCTGTTCTTCATTTTCTAATATAATAGGAAAATAACTAAAGTTTTGAGTTAGATTTTTATTTTGCACTATGGATTGAACAGAGTTAGCTAACTCTACTTCATAAGTCTTATATAACTCTTTTCGTTTATCTATAACATCATCTATCTCATCAAGCATACAAAGCCCCATAGCTGCTTCAAACTCATTCATCTTAGCATTTGTACCAAGTTCTGGTATAGACTCTTCATTTTCGATACCGAAGTTTATAAGATACCTTGCTTTTTCAACCAAACTATCATCGTTGATGATCAATGCCCCACCCTCGATAGTATGAAAAAGCTTCGTCGCATGAAAACTAAGAATCGAAATATCCCCATGATTCAATATACTTTGACCTTTATACTTCACACCAAAAGCATGTGCAGCATCATATATCACTTTAAGATTATTCTTTTTTGCTATTTTATCAATAGCTTCAACATCACACGGATTTCCAAATACATGAACAGGTACTATTGCAGAAGTATTGGGAGTGATTAAGCTTTCTATATTTTTTGGATTTAGATTAAGTGTTTGCTTATCAATATCTACAAAGATAGGTTTAATTCCATTTGTCACAAGTGAACTTGTTGTCGCAACAAAGCTAAAAGGTGTTGTAAGTGCATACCCTTTTATATCAAGTGTTCTATATGCTATTTCAAGGGCAGTTGTTCCATTTGAAACTAATACGATATTTTTAACACCTAAGTATTTAGCAAGTTTTTGTTCTAATCTTCTTACCAATACACCATTATTGGTTATCCAACCATTGGCATATATCTCATCTACATACTTTTTATATTTGTCTATATTTGGTAGGTATGTTTTAGTTACATTTATCAATATACTTCTCCATATACCACTCAACCGTCTTTACTATCCCGCTCTCAAAATTTTCTTTTACTTTCCAGCCAAGTTTATGTTGGTAGTAGAGATTTGCAAAGTATATTTTCACTGCAATCCCTTTAACTGCTCTTCTAGTTTATCTTTTGTAGGCAACACACTTTGCAACTCTTTTGGCAGTTGTTCCTGCGTTGTATATGTAGATACACCCATTGGTTGATTTGTGTTTAGCAAAGAGTATTCTACATCTATGTTATCTTTGTCCGTGCAAAGGAGTATGCCTATTGCTGGGTTTTCATGAGGCATCTTTACTTTGTCATTTAAAACATTTAGATAAAAGTTTAACTTACCTATATACTCTGGCTTAAATTTGCCTACTTTTAGCTCTATGGCAACAAGTGCATTTAACTTTCTATGAAAAAAGAGCAAATCTATAAAATACTCACTATTGTCCAAAGCCAATTTATATTGATTGCCTATAAAACTAAAACCATAGCCTAGCTCTAATAAAAAATCTTTTATATTTTGTATTATACTATTTTCCACTTCTAGTTCTTTTGCTTTTTTATCTATACCCAAAAACTCTAAGTTATACTCACTTTTTATGATATCTGTCGCAAGTTCTGATAACTCACTTGGTAAAGTTTGATTAAAATTAGTTAATTGTTCATCTTTACTATCTCTTTTAAAAAGATCTGTTTTAACATAATGGAGCAAT
>JAUTBQ010162489.1:0-27910 GCA_032361185.1 Lepetodrilus ovalis | reverse complement strand
GAATTTCAAGTTGTCAATATTTCTTTTTAAAAAGTGCGTCGGAGAATATTTGTGCGTCCAAACTTGCATTTTTTGCGTATCTGACGCAGGATTGCGCGTCAGGTAAAACCCTGACAAGGTATCCTGTCCTTCAGGCATCGGCCAAACCAAGCACTATGTGTAATTAAGATGCATATCAAATATTGATCAGTCGTGGAGGAATCAATCATTCTTATATGTATCAATAATCAATGAGACACTGTCAACACAACATCCTTGTTCCCTGCCTGGCCGTGGTATCCCGATTACACGAACCCTATCTTAACTGAAATCAGTGAGAAATTGAGTCGAAACGTTCTTGCTTTAATTACGAAAACATCCAGTATCCTACCTGCTATTACAGAATTCATGCTGACCTCAATCAAGACACATGTGACACCAGAATGTGAGAATAGCGGTATGTAATACTAGTGACCCTAATAAAACCTGCTTAACTGTTATGTTAGTAGCCGTATCACAGTGAAATAGCCTAGTGTTTACAACAGTGTGTAAATGTGAAGTAGGATGGTCGGCTTTAACACAGGCAGCGACTGCTGACATAATCTGCTCACTGGCGTGATAAACACACAAATACATTCACTTTATTCCTGTGAAATCTATATCTATTACTACACATTCAATATCTGTTATCCACACAATCTAATAATAATCCTTAGTAGCCCATTGCTTTGGAGTTAAATTTCCTAACACGCATGTTCTACCACACAATACGCCAAGGTTTAGATTGTTTTATCAATATCCGTCTTCCTGTACGACGTATTGCAATTCCAGTTACTGTCAGACCTACAGCTCATTTTAATCAGACAAGAATAACATAAATCACAACTACAGTGAGGGATTATGGAGTTTAACATCGCTGCAGGAATCTTTCACCCATTTGCGACGATCACAACTACAGTTAGACCCCATTATAACAGTCTCTGTTAAAATGTTTTTCTGCTTACCCGTCACCTCGATATAACGCTGAATTTGGGGTCCATGACCCACCTTATAGTACCAGCCTTATACGATAGTAGCTAAATAACAAAAATAAAAATGGGATCCACATCTGACCCAGCCTTATATCCAAATCCGCTGTATATCGAACAGTGTTATATCCAAAAAGTACAATCACAGATGGTTGATCTATATAATGGACCAACACATTTGTATCTGAGACCACTTACAAAAGTTGTTACTTACTGATGTACTTATTCCCCAACACTCGCGTGTTACCAAAAGTTTCTTATTTTATATGAATAAAAGGAAAGTAGCTCTAATTACTAAATT
The DNA here is from genome assembly GCA_032361185.1 of Lepetodrilus ovalis. Classification (NCBI taxonomy): domain Eukaryota; kingdom Metazoa; phylum Mollusca; class Gastropoda; order Lepetellida; family Lepetodrilidae; genus Lepetodrilus; species Lepetodrilus ovalis. Next base: position 26,602 of record JAUTBQ010162489.1, on the reverse strand, counting down.
AGCCGTCTTTGTGACATAAAACTGCTAGATCTAATTCCCCCCAATGTGAATCGGCGAAAGGGATTTGATGATAAGTAATACAAATGAATGTAGTTTGCATTTTGTACTCAAATATAGTGCTATGCATTCATGCATGCCTTTAACTTAACATGCTTAAAGAATGACATCTAATGATCTGGTTGTTTTGCTTACCAGTCAGAATTTAACAACAATGGAAGTGTCCGGTATAACGAGGTCTGACTGTATACAATATTCAGATTGTTATCCAGTATTACGTCCAATTGTTTCTGACATGATGATATTTCATAAAAGCTCAGGTTCAGCTATTGACGTATAGATGACTGTCCATAGATAGCTGTGCTAACTCTAAAATCGGGCTAAGTTCCACTGGTCTGATGACACGTACAGCTATGGCCAAGAACACGTGTTCAACTTATGGAATGAATGAATTAGTGAGTGATCAAGGAGTTTAATGTCACTGCGAGAATCTTTCACCCATTTGCGACAAAATGAATTAGTGCTTTACACCACAGCGGGAATATTTCACCATACACGATGTACCAATGTAGCGCTATGAGCAAAATTTCGAGCATAGATTTTGCATAATATAAATATGCACATTATACAAAAGTCATAAAGAAGATGCAAGCTATTTATTGCAGAATACATCACCATATGACAGTGATGTTCAGAGTGAATTACAATACCGGGTAAGCATGATAAGCATGATACTGACAGAACAGAATCTTTATTCACTCGTGTCAGACAATTATTGTACAGCCATTTAGAGGTGCTGGACAATTATAATATTCCACAATCTTGAGGATATTAATGATCACTCCACATCTACCATAGTGGATGAGTGTGTAGATATTCTCAAGATACAAATCGAAATAACGCTGAATTAGGGGTCCATGACATACCCCCCAGTCTTATAGTACCAACCTTATATAGGATAGTACAGGTAAATACAAAAAATAGAAATGGGATCCACATCTGACCCTGCCTTATATCAGAATCCGCTCGAGGGGACACTGTATACACTGTATACGACAAATGATGACAGTGCAGACGGAAACTGAAACTATGTGATCTGATCTGGCTGCATTTCCCAGATTTCCTCTGATAGTCCTTAACAATCATTAGATTAATAATGCACTTAATCAGATAGTTAAGTATTGTGGTTGAAATCAATTTCAAAACATGTTATCACCAAGCCATTTCTGATTGGATGATGGAACGTAACCCTGTGATCTCCTACGGACTATCTATAGCCTGGGAAAACCCACCACTGTGACTAGTAGTCTAGAGAGTGTCTAGTCTAGTATAGAGAGTGTCTAGTATAGAGAGTGTCTAGTAGAGAGTGTCTAGTAGAGAGTGTCTAGTATAGGGACAAGAAACATGAAATCAACTGTCAGTAGCAAAGCTGCTTCAACCAAGCAAGTGCCAGACAAATGAAAAAGAAATAGATTGTCATGGCTACCCTGAAGATTCCCATTTCTGACTACAGCAAACCCTGTGTGTTCCATAGCACTAGTACTGTAGTATACAGGAGATCAAACCATCAATATCATCTATCAATCTCCTACCTCACATATTATGTCTCTGATACATGCGTATGTCATGGAAACACTTGACATCTCAAGTGACATCCGCGTTTGCTAGGCATGCAAACAAATCCTGCCTCGAACAAACATCACTTGGCAGCTAGCAGTAACAACAACAAAGTGCTAGCAGTTTCAAGCATTATTCAATACTTACGTTATTACTACTTCGTGGTAAAAAGTTTGCAATATATGTCCACGAGTGGAAATGACCGGACATGCTACTGCATGTCTACAGAGGGAAAGTTCTGGTCTGCTGTGGCACGTACAGGATAGCTAACACACCTGAAATGCTTCACTGACTTACAGCTCAACCCAGGTAAAATGGGGGGTGGGGAGGGGCGGTGGGGGGTGTCAATACATGGTAAGGGCTGCAGATAATAACTGAATGGTTGGATGCAATGTACATAGAAGACCAATAATATAAACAAGTTGATGGCAATGATTATCCATTGACATTCTAGACCCACCCAAGCAAATATTGGAGATTCTTGTTACCCGGCACATTGAGATCAATAAGTTGGCCCTGGATGAGGATACAATACATTTTGTATGGTAATAACGAAGTATAATGATGAGAAACAACAGAATATAACAGCAAATTAATCCATAAAATTAAACAAATTAGCAAATTTGTAGAAGAGCAATGATAGTAATTAAACATGACAAAATTAGGGTAAATATCATAAATATAAGCATTAAGGTTAATAATGATATAAAATGACATGTCTGAAGTATTATATATCATTTTTATCATTATTCATTACTATCATGTAGGCTAGCAGGGTTTTACCCAACGCGCAATTCTGCGTCAGATACGGAAAAAATGCAAGTTTGGATGCACAAATATTCTCCTACGCGTCCTTTATTAAGAAAAATATTGACAACTTTGTTATTGTATTTCTAAAGTCATTACATCATAGCATAGATTAGAAGAAATATTCCAAATAACCAGCCGATAACAGCCATATTTACTGCAGTTTGCAATCGGCGAATAATGTCATTAGGCCTTCTTCGTTTCATTTCTCATATAACATAAAGGAGATAAACTCTACATATCAGGAAATGTAGTTTTGTAGAGTGAAATTTCTCAAAGCACGATCTCTTAAAGTTATTTAAATGTTGAATGTACACACACAAAGGGTATATTTGACTTAATAATTCAGTTAAAAAATGTGACTCCCTTTATTAAATTCAGGACGCTAAAAGTATATCACCACGAGTCCCCGGGACTCCCAAGAATTTAAACCTAAGTTAAACCCTGAGGCTAGCCACTTAGGTTGTTGTACTCAGTAATAGGAAAATGTAGGACCTGATGCACATTATTTCAAAGCACACACATTTCCATGTATACCTATATTACATCAATTAGTACATGCATATTCTCAATGACAACTTTATAATTCCTTTTTTCTTTTTCCTTTGAACATATTGTAGAGCTATACTTCCATGGTTATTTCACTCATGACTTGTCAGTTTGCAGTAGAAGTATAGCTTCAAGCACCAACTGATCACTATCTAGGAAGACAGCTACTGCATGGGAGGCTAAGACAGCCTCTGCATGGGAGGGTAAGACAGTCAGTCACTGCCTGAGCGGGTAAGACAGCCACTGCATGGGAGGGTAAGACAGTCACTGCCTGAGAGGGTAAGACAGCCACTGCATGGGAGGGTAAGACAGTCACTGCCTGAGAGGGTAAGACAGTCACTGCATGGGAGAGTAAGACAGCCACTACATGGGAGGGTAAGACAGTCACTGCATGTGAGGGTAAGACAGTCACTGCATGTGAAAAAAAGACAGCCACTGCATGGGAGGGGAAGGCTGTCAAGTACTACCAGGGCGAGTTTAAACTCTACACCCTTAGCTCCGATGTCCAACAATCCACAACTGTGTATGTGGTACCACCCCAACGAAACTATTGTCTATACATCACCCAGCATATGACATTGGTACCTTCCTATAGCCAGTCATGTACCTGTCATGTGTAGTAAGGATACAAGTTCTTCATGGCAGCAACAAGAGGAAAAATTAGAAATGCATTTTACTAGATCTCTGCCAATCTACGAATACTGTACCTAAAAGCTTCCATCATCACTTTCATGAAATTCCTTGAAACCACTGAGAATACTCAACTACTAATATTATTTGTCTCGTTTATGTTGCCAAGCAGGGATGAGGAAATGTGAGAAATGTATTCCTGTCCTAAATATATAACTGCATTGCCGACCTAAGGGATGCAATCTGTCTCTTGAAAACTAGATTGTCTGCTCTTATAACATGCTGAATGCTGTATAGGCTGGCCACAGTCTAGCTCTCGTTCTGCCTGTCTAAGCACTGCTGTACTGTCCATCAGTCTATCTAGAGAACACAGAACCTTGCCTTGGTGTTCAGAAGCTATATCTTAATAGTAGAATTTGAATAGATCTGATGATGAATGATTTTAACCACAAGTTTACTTAGGGATATGCATGTTAAGTTGTCTGAATGTGACGGCTATACTTATTGATCCAGTGCAGGTCATGACTGCTTCCTGATGTCAGACAGTTGTACACGCCGTACTACACCGTTACCTATGACAGCGGAGTTAGTACACTGCTAGGCCGCCGTACTACACCGTTACCTATGACAGCGGAGTTAGTACACTGCTTCCTGATGTCAGACAGTTGTACACGCCATACTACACCGTTACCTATGACAGCGGAGTTATTTCACTGCTAGGCCAGAACACCCCAGTGCATTACTAACTGGATATTACACAAATTGAAAAGTTCAAGATAACTGAAATGTATAAAAAGTGCAATGATAAAGATAATTCTGTATGTGGTTGCATGTCAAGACGTTATCGATTCCCCGAGATGTAATGGAGTATATAAACAATGGTGTAGTGCCACTTGGGTATTACCCTAGCACAGCTTGTCTATAGCTCACTGGGGTTGAAAGCATTAAAAGCATTCAGTAATGACTATCTATACATTGATGCCATGCATCGTTGGCTTGCTGGAACTCAAGGTTGATCATATCTCTGTTCAACATAAATACAAACACTGCTAAATATTTAAGCAACAGATATAATCGTAGAATGAAAGTAAGCATGACATGTTTAGAAGCCAAGTACGTACAATGTGTTAAGTACCCTGTGGACATCATAATCTGTGGACTAAGTGAAGAATTAATAGGCCAATGTCCTAGACAAAAACCATGTCCTTGCCTAAGTCCATGTGTTAAACAGATACACCGCTAATCACACCTCCAGATAATGCTATCCACAACAAAGCTAGCAGCAATACCGACAAGCACAACGACTGCCTATTGTAGCAGCTCACAATCACAGTCGAACATACTCTCCTGTGTCGCATGTCAAACAAACCAATACCGTGTAACTGGTGGACGTCAGGCCTAACTATGCCATGTAATGTGGCCTATTGTCACCTCAGGTCCTTTCAGCACGGAAAAAAAGCTGGTCATGCTGCTGTCAATAAGTGACTTGTATATAGATTTCCTCAGCCTGGAGGTACTAGAGAATGGTCTGCAGGGTTTACCCATATGGACTTGACTCTGCGTTGAGGCGGGCATTGTACCAGCAATACCTCCTGATATGCCCACGTCAACATTTGACAATCATTATCAAGAAAGCTTTCAAGATATGACTTTGGCCATGAAATTACCATTTGGTGTTGGTCTGTTTTGACAGGTAAACAAAGGCTAACCAGTTATGCTAGTTTACCTGTAGATATAAGCATAGGTAGAGTATGACTGGCCAGGTAGTGTAAACATGGTAAACATACATATAATAGATAAGACACTCTTGGTGCTTCAAACCGGAATCAGCAATCGAGTTGGGAGATTTACATTATTCTTTGAAGTATCTCAGTAGAACCTATGCCAGACATTGGTGATACATCTGTAACTGCCTCCAGAATGATGAAACTTAACACAAATGACAGCATTAGACATTGCTAACCGTGAACACAGGTTACAGCTAATTATTGCTCTCATGGGGAATACTAGCACAATCAAACAAAAAGCAGTAGAGAAAGGTTCTTTATAAAGCACCGCTTATTAACGGTGGCTACTTGATTTAATGTCTGTGATAATATTTTCAAAAAATGGAAAAAAAATATTCTTGAATAAAGATCACTTTCGGTGCAAACCAATATTGGAAAGCTAGTACATCGAATATACTGACAATCCCAAGCAAATGTTGAGTACCTTATTAGTCTGAAATATTTTTAATCAGGTGTTTGAACAAAAAGAGGGTTAGCATTGTCATTATAGTTGTAAGAATGTTGCAAGCTCAGATTCTCTATTGCATTCTATTCAGGCCCAGAATATTATCACATGTAATTAATAGTGAAATTCAATAAAACCTAAACATTTTTGCGCAAGTCATAGTTCAGACATAAATAATACATAAACCTGCGATATTAATAACAATGGGGAAAGAGATAGCATGAGCAAACTGGACATTTCATCTCTATCAAACAAATGTTACATGGGGTCTAGGGACAATACTAGAAATACTCAAGCTGAATAATTCATTAGACATATGATAGGAAATGGTTCTATTATTTAAAAATACTATTTCTGCGGGTATTGTGAGATATTAGCAATGATACAATGAAAAAAATATGTACTACGATAGTTTACAAACATGCATCAGATATAATGTATGATAACAAAATGATAAGAGAAGCCTGGGTGAACCATTAGGTTGTGCTGATATCAATACTCGTACAAAAAGTACCGACAAGTATATACAATGTGGCTATGGTGGCTGCCATATGACATAAACCGGCCTAATTGTAAACTCTCCCACCAAGGTATATATCACTGTCACAACATACAATAATCTAAATCTTCACCTAGATATGACCTGCCTAGATATCTTTCTAGGGGCCCTTTACATACTTACTATCATTTATAAAATATATTTGCAAGATCTTGGGATTCATGAACAGCTAAATTATTTACCATCAGAAACATTTCTCCCAATTAAATATATACGAAGATGAAGAGATTGATGAACACTTAACAAGCGGTACATAGAGGATGTTTGCTGAAATCAGGCTCCTGGGTTAGAAACCTGTTACGGTATGAATATGATTTCAGATTTGGCATTTGTGTAGGAAACTAATAGTTGAGCATTAAATCACACTCAGAAAAAGATTCATAACCTCGGGACCAGGTATTGCTATATCATTTTGGAAACATATTAACTCATGAGAGAGAACCCATAGGTATGTTTAGAATTTGATATTGACAATTTCAAGACACTTGAAATTTGTAACTCCAAAGATTTTAGACTAAAATATTTGAATTGTCAAGAATCGGGAGAACTTAATTCTCCACAGACTGTACAGACTAGGGCTGTCATGATTCATCAATGTATCGTTGTTTCTCTTCGAATATTGAGATACGCGATTCAGTCTTCATGAATCGATTCATCATTCTATTGTAGATCGATTGAAAAATAAATGTTCATGTCAATGTGTTTACATTTTTATTTTTAAAAAAACCCATCAAACTATTAAATCCATTTACAGTAGACCCTGATTATCCATTTCATTGTCCAGTTTCATGCTTTTATTTAGGCCTATCACGTTTTATTCACAATGCGTGATATTTCTTTATTAAAGTTTTCATATGTTCACTTTGTTTCTTCACTATTTGTACCGACCATAAAAAGAAATAACCTGCACAAAAACAGTTCCAAAGTTCTTAATAAACTATGTATTGTGACACCCCGAATACAGACACATGGATGGTTTACCTTGCAGAAATACTTTCACTGTGCACCAATATCTCCTGTCAACCTACTGCTCCTCAACATCCACCAGCATCCACGCCATGTAAACACTCCAGCCAGCAGTACTCCGTGCTCAGTGATATCCTAGCACAAATCTCACGTCCAAATACTCATACAATAAAAACAAACTGTTTTCCAATTCCAAGAATAATTCCTTGATGATATCTATTTAAAAATGGGGAATGACATTAACAGACAGTGCTACTTGTTCACAGAATGTTGGTCACAGCAAGGCTTCAATACACAACACTAAACTTGGTGGTCTAGGCAAGGCTTCAATACATAACACTAGCAGGCAACTAACACCAACAGGCCAGGCACTGACAGTTTCTCCTCCATACAGGAAGGTTTCCCCCCACTGTGGAGCCTGTCTGGACCTGACTCTCTACCTCACAGCTTAGCCTTCTACCCACTCTATAATTGCCTGCTTTATGGATTGATCATTTGTATCGGGCCACACAAGCTAAGACTGTATTATACTCTTCATAGCCAAGCCATAGTTTAGAATTGTGGGCATTTAATGTACCAATTTTGAAGAATGGGTCGCTAATGATGTGAATAGAAACAAGTACTTAAAACAGAAAGTAAACAGCCATGAAGGCTGCCTGTCCGATACAGTTCACCGACTTTAATCCATACATTAATTCCCATGTCAGATCAAAGTTGAAGTATTCATGAGGGTAATGTTCAGACATTATGAACCATCAGCACTACAATATTGTTCGCGATATTATCACAGCATTCAGAAATCAGTCAATCACTGACAGACAGCTGGGTACTGTCATACAACACTCTACGACAACACCTGAGAAATCAATATCTTGTGATCAATATCACACAGGGGGGTCAAGTTAGACGACAGATAACCCCTCTTTAAATTTCTCACAGCTCATTACAATGGAAACTTCAACCACAGGATCCACTTTGTTCACAGTGAAAGCCACCCCCTACTGAGCTTTAGAATGAACCGAGACTGACAGCAGTGTACAGATCAATTGTGATGTTCTCCCTGTCCTAAGCATACCATTATTGTAGCTACCCTTTCTACAAGTCTGAATTCATGGTCATTAAATATCTCCTCTTCCTCAATGAAAACCTTTTCATTGTTTGTTTTCTAATATTAAAATCACCATATTTGGAACCAGAATAATGCAATACCTTATTCAAGAGATATACCCGGTATAATATTCTCACCAATAAGATAGTCCTAATGTACCGATGTTCACATGGGAAAATAATTAATTACACAGTACCTTAATTTGTTAAGATGTAATATAGGCGTAAACAATCATCTGGAGATAAATGCAGACATTGTCCACGTTGTCTCTTCCTGTGACAGAATCGTGTTCTCAGTGTCTATTTGAGGACAACTCGGAAATGTAATCATTCTTGTTTTCAATATTTATCTTAATAATAACAGAAAAACAAAACTAATCTTGTTTGAACTGAAATGGTCACAGAGCTTAATGCTTAACATAAAAAAGAAACACCCCATAAAACATCAGTCTTGTTTGTTATGCAGTAATGCCTATAACAAAAGAAAATACAGGTTTGCTATTTTAAAGTGAAGTTGAATGGAAAGTTGACCACAAATTGGGCCATAATATAACGATTACTAATCCGACTATTGATCTGCATCTACCGGACAATTTGACATTGATAACCAATTACTGATATATTATTTATTATTATTATTATTTACACATTAATATGGCACAAATATCCATAATCACTGCTCTAATGCACAAAAATCATCCATAAACTTTACTAAGAAATGAAGTTATAGTTTTGTTTTGAAAGTGCACATTTATCTAATTCATAGATGTACATGTATTATCAACAACTGTACACCATACTACATACCATATTGTCAGGAATAACTAAGTTGATCAAAATGTTACATGTTTCTCTTCTAGAAGTCATATCATTATGACTGTCAAAATCAATGGTTCTTTGAATTGTGGTTTAGAGCTGCGTTCAAGATTCTTTCACTCAGGTAAAACTATCATTGATCCAGGTAAGCATTATTCTTAGCCAGTGTATGTGTGGCTACCATGTATATAGGAAAACACTCAGTCTCGAGGCAATAACAAATGACCATTTAATGTCCATACACAAAGTAAAACAAAGAAAATGTTGCTCAGTAACGTTTACTAAATCAACTGTCAAATTACAGCAATTGTTCTTCTAAATATCAGAAACAAAAATATATTCTACGAATAACAAAACACACCTTCAATGTTCACATTCAAAATGTGGCCACAAGGAAAAACAGTTATTGCATATATTTGATTTGAAATACATATTGTTCTGTGCCATATTGGCAAACCATATTGCATGTCGTAGTTACAAACCATAGCCAGTTTTCATGACTTTCACATTCAATAAACAACATAAATGATTTTTCAAAAAGCTAGAACTAACTTAAATGGCAAATGTTGGATTATAATTCCTTGAAACATTGCTTCAGTGGTTGATTAGCCTAGCATGAACACAAATGTATGTGTATGTTTACCAGTGTATGTCTATATGTACATGATTAAGTATATGTATTTATCACATAAAATGCCTCGTGGGAGTTCACAATATATAACACCATTCAATATTTTCGATATATGTAACCGAGTACCAGTTATAACAATGAAAACAATGTGACAAGCACATCACAGTAGTGGGTGACAGCATGTCTTGACGTCACTATGCAATGGCAAACGAACGTGATCCACTATTTCACAAATGTCCAAATGAAGAATCGATATTACGATCTTATGTGATAAATAGAATCTAGCATTTGTGTTCATTAACCTTCTCCCTGCTGGAGTATGTACAAACACAGCTCTTTAGGGCATATCTGGTTACCTGCAGCAGGGAGAGGGTTAAATACTCAATTTATTGAACTCGGTAAAAATTATATTGTGCTCGGAAAGGCCTCGCACAATATCAGTTTTACCAATGAGTTCACAATAAATTCAGTAATAAATGACCACTCATGTTAGATCCTCTATGTAAATGTATATGTATGAATGTAGGTGTTAGTGGATGTAGTGCTGTGTACCAGATGTACTTTCCAGAAAACTTGTTAATCTCGAGCTATAACTTCATGCTATACAGTGTGACCATCAGAGACATTCCAGCATGCCACATACACGTGCTACACAGCAAGAGTACCTGGCAGACATTTCCTAACATATCCCTACATTACCATGACGATGCCATGCCAAGTCAAGACTAGTGAAATCAGAAATACAACCTACCCTGTGAACACATGGGAGACAACCAGGATCATTTGATAATGTATGAATGTTTAATCACTGTCTATCTGCTGTATGTGCTTACATGTATAGCATATTCCTTATTAGTAGATAATGTGTTCACATGATGATGGTCAATGTAAGAACATAAGAGTTGTGCCCCTTTACAATATAAATGTTTATTGGGCATCACTGGGAGGAGTTTGATGTCTGGACAGTGTAGTGCATGTATCTGTACACAAGAGAAGCACTGCACCACACACAGGTTATACACTCGGTCAATGAGGAATCATAATACCATACTTCAAATTAAAACTTTGTAATTTAAATTTTTTTAAATAAATAAAATTCCAAATAACATAATTTTGATCACAAAAGCCAGAAAAAAAACCATGCCATTTGTTTTTGATAACATCAACTGTCAGAAGAAGTAGTTGCTTCTACACATACCCTACATAATCTTGTTGAAGAAAGGTATTAGTTACATTTACCTCACTCTAGAAACTTAATTAAAAAATTTACCATCTTGAATTGCCATATTTCATATTACCGGGTATGTGTATAATGTTATGTCCTCTTGTACCACCATGGGTGGTTATAAGAGAAGAAATACTCTGAAGACTGAACTCAAGAAAACTCAAGTCAAGAAAATATCTACTAAATACACACCATTCTAAGCAACATCAACTGGTCATCCATTGGAGTTGCTCTCATTACATGTTAATGTGGACAACCAAAGATAAGCCAGAACTTAGGATACCACCATGACAAACATAATCCCACTGTAATCATGTCAACCAATGAACTAAACACATCACACTTTCGTCATGATTGTATTCAATGGTAAAAACTGTGTCCCCAATATGCCTTTAGACAACATTACAGCATAGAGTAAGATGTCCATTAGCTACAATTACCTTTGTTCTACATAGAAGGGGCTGTATGCATAGACGCGGTTTAAGCAAAATTTCATTTAGTTAATTCTGTAACTCACAGGTTAATCCCTGGTTTAGGCTAAACTATGGATAAACCATGTTTATGCATAGATCCCCCGATCAATAAAGCATGATATAGCTTTAGACTTGAGCATGGCTTAAACGTGATTTCCTGGAAAATAGATAAATATCTCATTCATTGATGCTGGATTCCTGAAGTATGCTGTTCTACCACTGGGCAACCTCCCTCCCCTCCAATACCATACAGCAGTCATCTTTACCACGATAGCATACTAGCTATATTTCAAAATTGATCTCCATCTGTAAATATTGACGATAAGCAGAAAAAGTAAGCACATGAGACCATGGAGGTAGTATGTATGTGTGTATGAGAACAAGCACAACATCCTCACAGTATTTAGTCAATGACCAACTATTGAAGATTAGAAGGATTATGTAAAGTAGTATGCAATAAATTAAAAATCAACATGCTTATTCAAATATGCATACATGTTCTGGAAATGAAACAGTATTTGTTAAGAATTCAGCCTGATCAGTAATGTTAGACAGATCTCAACATAAGTGTAATTCTCCACAAAAGGCATGCACTCGATGATTACAATGGGATAATGTTTGTTTGATGATTACAATGGGATTATGTTTGTTTGATGATTACAATGGGATTATGTTTGCTTGAATTGAGGTCTTGATCCGCTTTCAAGATTATTTCACCCATATCACAGCTTGTCAAGATGATGATGATGATGATGATGATGATGATGAGGAAGAGGAGGAGGAGGAGGAGAGAGGAGGAGGAGGAGGAGGAGGACAATGAATGATGGCAAGGTGGAGTTTTTAATTTGGTGGTTTGTGGTTTGTGTCAGATGTTTCAAATAAACAATAATAAAAAGACAACATTTGGTTCTATCACAATTGGCTTGTATAAAAGCTTTATAAGCATGCATAAAACAGGCCTGTCACCACTAATCAACTAGTAATGGTGGTGCTCTAAGCCCACATAATTAGCAAAGAACAGAACTGTTCATCAGTCACCACATAACAAGACCATACATACAAACAAATAATAGAAAATGTATTTAGGTGAAACTCAAAACATACATCTGAAGTCTTGTACTTGGATAAACAATTATTGTTTTCCATGAACAGTGTGAAATGTGAATATGAATGTACATAAATATAAAAATGATGATGAGAATGCAAACTTTTACAATCAAATAGTTCACTTTTAATGTCTTGAGTTTCACAACTGAAACAGTAATCCACAAAATCCCCATTTTAATAAATAGACAATGACAACTCAGCTATGAAATATTTAAAATGTATAATAATAACGTTCAGATTGACGTCATTCTTCAAGATCAACATTAACTATGACAACTTCAACCGTCGGCAAGAAATATGTACATGACAAGATTGTCAAGAAGTGTCAAGTTGGGACATTGTTACATTACATGGTCAAAGCTTACACATACTGTCAAAAGGATTTCAATACAGCTGTCATGGTCTATTTGATAAAAACAAGATATTAAAACTTTCACCAATAGTGTCACCAAACAAAATTCATTCAAACTAGGGTGTCAGTGAGATGTAATGATATTCAGTAAGATCATAATAATTTCACAATTTCATTTTTCCATCTGGTTTGAATGAACTTTGTGCAACCCAACAAAAGCAACGGACATAAATATGACTAAGGCACCTTCTTATTATGTTGCTGCCACAACGCTGCCTTCTCCCCTGCATGCTGCTCACTCTGGCCAGACTCCTTCACGTTGTACTCCAGCTGTAGTTTGTTCCTGAGGATCTCGATTGCCTCATTATAAGAAGTGTCCCGAGTTGGAGGTATTCCGCCAGGAGGCTGGCCAGTGGTCATATGTCCAGTTGAAGCTCGCCGAGCGGTCATCCTCGGTCCGCCAGGACACTCCAGACCCGACGTCATAGTTTCCAGCTTAAGAATGGTCAGACCTTTCTCTTTGACTTCCTTCAGCAGTCGATATTTCTCTTCTTCCAGGAAAGCTTCCCTCTCACTCAGTCTGCCTTCTATTTCATACAACTCTTCTTCTAGCAGTCTCTTCTGCTTCAACAGTTGTTTCTCGTTCTCATCTTTCATCAACACGAGCTGCTCTAGCCTTCTCTGTTCACCTCGCAAGAATTCAAGTTCAGATCTATTCTGACTGAACACATTTTGGACATCTTCATATTGAACTAATCTCTCCAGCAATGCATGCTTTTCCCTTCGCAGTGTCTCTTCCATGGCAGTGCGAGAATCGAGAACTGTCAACATGCGTTCATGTTCAGCATGGAAATCTTCAATCTCCTCCAACAGTTCATCTCTCTGTTTCTGTAGGATCAACAGCTGTGCGTCTGCCCCATGGTGACACTCGCCTTCTGCAATAGCCGGCATGTCAAACTTGTCTCGGAACTGCAGCATCAGGCATTCTTTCTCATGGATTCGATCCATAAGCTGTTTGTTGTCATCGGTAATCATGCGGTTATTTTCCTTCAACAAAGCTACTTCTCGCCTCAGCTCTATGACATCAGTTTGCAGAGGCAGTGCCTTGATCAGTTTCTCATCCGGGACCTTCATCTCCAGCCACAGTTGCCTTGCAGTCTTCTCCCTCTCAACTTCTTCCTTCAGCATTGCGTTTTCCTGAGCATACTTGGCCTTGGCGTCATACAGGTCTTTCTTCAGCCTGTTGATCTCTTCCATCATTTCAGAATGGTGAATCTCCAGAGCAACTTTGCCGTAATCTTCTGGAACGATAAACCCAGATGAGCTGACAGTTCCCGTCAGTTCCACCTGCTCCTGGTTCACTGACATTCCACCTTCCATCTGAGTCATGGACACCAGTGACGTTGTGTTGAAGGAAATCTCAAACGACTCCTTCTTCCTTTTGACAGCAGTCCTGCTTGTTGGACTTCGGAGTTGGATTTGTGATTCTGGGAAGAGTACGTGTTCAACATGGTCAATAGAGGGAAGACTGACAATCTTCTTGGGTGAGGATGTTGCTGAGATTTCAGAATTGTCAAGGATGGGTACAGTACCATCGTCAAAAATCAGCTCAGTTCTAGCACTCTTTCTACCACTCAGAGGATAACTTGTATTGCTTGTGGTTCCTTCAACATTATCTCCACCAGCCTTTTCAATGGTGAACACATTGTCAGAAGCAGAATAGAAGGAAGGATTGTTGGAATTCATTACAGCTGTGTCTCCAGACACCTCAGTTTGTGTTTCTACTGATAGTCTACTGGTTTCAGAAGAGGCAACATGTTGTCCTTGGTTTACTTGTACATGTTGTTTTATGTTTTTTGGTGTTTCAGTGAACTCTTCCTTAAGTTGGTTCAAAGAGACCTCCAGTTTTTCTTTGTGTATGTGCAGTCTGTCCTCGACCTCCTGACTTGATGTGGAGGTCCTGTGAAGACTGCTCTGTAGATGCTCACATCTCAGCTCAAGTTGTTGTTTCTCTACACTGAACTTCTCCAGCTGGTCACACAGCTTCTTCTCCAGGGCAATGTTCTCGGTCTCCAGAGCCTGGATCTTGTCCCGGAAGCTGTCCTCAAAGTCGGCCTCGCTCATATCTGGATATGCATGCTCAGCCTCCACGCCGACTAGATGTGATCCTGTCTCACTTCCATGCTCAGTGCTGTCCAATCTGTTCCCTCTCATGCGTACAGGAGCAGTATTTCTGTCAGAATTGACTTCCTCAACAAAGACGTTGTCAGAATGTCCTTGAGATTGCTGATAGAGTTCAACAACTTTCTTGTAATCCTGCCTCAAGTCAACACATTCCTGTCGGACACACAAGCCATTTTCATCCAGTTCTCTGTCAAATATACCATCATCAGTTGACACAGACAACTCCCATTCCAAAGGCAAGTCACTTACAGATCTCCGGGACAGACTTTCAAGTTCTTCTACAAATCTTTGGGACTGGGCATGATCCGAGTCGCTCCTCTCATCGTTCACACCAGCAGTAGTTCTGGGTCGTTTCAAATCTCCCATTTCTGTTTTGCTTTGTGCATATTGAGAGATCTCTTGTAGCAGCAGATCTCTTGTCTCGGCCAATTCCTTCAACAGTCAAGAAATAAAATCTGCTAGTTCTAATAAGAGACAACATGCATTCAACATTGAAAACATTCATAAATCTAATATGGTAGCCAGAAATAGAAATTGAGCAATAAAGCTTGACAGTTTCAGTGGGTATACATAATGACAACATGCTATAAAAGAAATGTTGCATGCTACATTGTTTTCAGAAATAATATATTTTTCAATATTTGCTACGGATATTCGATCTGTTTCATCATTTATCATTAACATTTGTAACAGGCAATCGCAAAGAATAAATTGAATCCAGTCTATTCAATATTTGTTTCAGTTAGTGTGTCTTATCAGAGAATATGCAGTTGTTTTCTCATTAAAGTATACATGCTATCAATACAAAATACAAGTGGCTATTTTTTTATAATAGGGGGAAAACATCCATAGCAAATATTGAGTTGTAAAATATTGAGTAATATACATAAATTGAAAAAAATAAAATAATACCAAAAATGATAACTGAATGCATATATTTGCTAGGATAGCTTACCTGATTCTCCTCTTGCAGATCCTTGATCAGTTCTGACGAGTCCCCTTCATGACCTGCTACTCCAGCAGTAGACATCTGCCTTTTGACTTCCTCCATATCTTGCTTGTGTTTCTTCTCAAGCTTCTTCCGCACCTTCTTCAGTGCAGTGACAAATGCTTGCTGTTTCTCCAGCCTCCAGGCAGCCAGCTTCTGCCGGGTCTTGTTCTCCACTTCCTTCTGGTGCGCTTCCATGGCCATCCTGTGCTTGACCTCCAGCTCTGCCTCCTGCTGTCTCATCTTGTGGGCACACTCTTCCTCCAGCGTATCCTTGTCATGCTGCAGCCGTCTTCTCAAGAGGTCAGGATCTTCTGAGCCAGGTGTCGCACAAGGATGAGTCTCTGTGGATTGTTCAACTGGTGTTTGCCTCATTTCAGAGCTAGGTAGAGATTCTGTAGCAGTTTCCTCTGTTTGTGTAGCTATGGTGCATGTGGATTTGTGAGATGTGCTTGAGTGTAGGATAGATTTTGCTTCCAAGGGATGCAATCTATCAGGAGATTCGGGCTGGAATGTATCGATTTTGGAATCATCGAGTTCGGGTTGGAATCCATCCCCTTCGACGAGAGATGCACCTTGCTTGGAACCTTGGGATTCAAACTGAATGGGGCTATGTGAATTTTGGTCCTGTTTCGTGGTAACGATATGCTCAGTTTCTGGCATAAACCCACCCGAGCTAACCTCAGGATGAAACCCTAGTACAGGAATCTCTACACCGTTTCCAGAATGTCCCGAGTGAAGCATATATCCTGGATGATCTGTCATCATTTCATGCATATTGGGCTCAGGTTCAAAGGCATCAGTAACTGGAGGATCATCAATTGGCTCAAATCCCTCCTGCTTAGCAACATAGTCAGTTTTCAGCTGATTCAACTCACTGGAGAGGTCGTCTACCTTTTGCTGATCTTTCTTCTTCAACATCTCCAGCTGCATGGTGGCTTCAGGTTTGTCCTGCTCAACGAAGTGTCTCCTCTCAATCAACTCCACTTCCCAGGCCTCCAGTCTCAGCCTCAGTGAATGGATGTCCTTCTCGGAGGATGTCTTCTGTGTCTGAAGTTCCTTCTTGTACCTCTCAAGGGACTGCCGGAACTTTTCTGACGACTGTTTGGAAGCCCTGGCTTTCAATTTCTCCTTCCTAAGGTCAGACTTGAGCTTGTTAACCTGTTCTTGAAGGCAGGATACATTGCTGTCTTCAGAGGCTGCTGCTGTTAAATTATTAATCTTCAAATCATCAATCTCCTGCTTGTGTAGGACTTCCATCTCCTCGACGTTCTTTGCTGCTTCTGTCAACATATTTTCAAGAGAAGAAATTTGCAAAGACAACTGTTCAATTTCTGTTTCTTGTGTGTTTGTTGTGGTGGTAGATTTCTGAAATTGTTCTTTGTAGACCTCAGGATAAGAATTAGAAGCAGTGACTTCAATACAATTTTCTTCTAGCATCTCAATCTTGCTGTCATATTCAGACTTCAATATTTCCATTTCTTGCTTGTGTGTCTGTTCCTTCTGATCCAAAACTTCTTTTAAGGCCTCCTGTTCAATCTGCATGATGTCATACTTCCTTTGTATTTCTTTGACCTTTCCAGACAAAGTCTCCTGAATACACTTCCGTTCATGCTGGGCACTCTCACTCACAAGTTTACATCTCTGTTCTGCATCTGCTCTGCTGTGCTCCAACTCAAGACATCTCTGTTCAAGGTCATGGAGTTTCACTTCAAAGGTTTGTCTCTCTTTACTGAAATCAATGGAAATGTCATTGACTTGCTGCATAGACTTGTTAGCTGTGAAGAAGCTTTGACTGCACCTTTCTTCAAGATCAAATATCTGATTTTCATACATTCTTTTCAATTCCTCTCTCTCAGCAACAAAGTCTCTTGCCATCTCATCCATTTGTCTTTTTAACTTTCCATTATCCATTTCCAGGACTCTGCAATTGTCTTCTAATTCAGATAACTGTATGTCAAAATCTTTCTCTAAATCAAGTTTCTCGTATTCATGAGACTTGGCAGTTTCATTTAGTTGATCTTGACGTTTGAACATTGTTGACTCGAGACTCTTGCAGTTATCTTCGAGTACTGCTATCTGAGATTCAAATACGCTCTTCATGTGTTCTCTCTCAATTGCAAAGTTTTCATTGAGCTTCGATATCTGATCATGTAGGCGTGAATTTTCAGATTCCATGGAGCTCAAAGTATCTTCCATTTGAACAAGTTTGTTATTGCAAGCTTCTTGATAGGCTTTCTTGGCATCTGCATGTTCAGCTATGGCTCTCTTTGCCTGTGTGAGCTCTGAGTCTGTCCTCATAAGCTTCTCCTCCACTTCAGCAATGTGAGACTCGTACATCTGCTTCACCTCCGTACTGTCTCTCTCCTTGTCCTTGGCAGATTCCATCAGCTGTGACTGCAGATGTCTCCCCTGGTTCTCCTGATCCAACAGCTTCTGCTGCATCTCAACCATGCAACAATCAAAGTTAGCCTTCAGGATCTCCTTTTCTTCTTGTAATTCATCTACCAGCGTCTGTTGGTGCTTCATTTCCAACGCAAAATGTGACAACTGTGAATTGGCCAGTTCTAGTTCCACTTTCAGCTGTTCAACTTCTGACTTCAGAGCACCTTCTGTGTGAGACACCACATGTAACGAGCTGTTAAGATCTTGGTTAGTGGATGTAAGATCTGAGATTTCTGCTGTTAATATTTCTGTCCTTGCAGATTGTTCTTCAAATTCAATTTTCACATTATTCAATGACTGTTCCAGGAGATTAAACCTATCTTCGACACTGGACATATTTCCATCTCCTACCACACTGTCGTTCCTTTTTATCAGTCCAAGTAGTTGCTCTAGTTTCTGAGCATGATTATCAGCATCTTTCTGTAGATTCCTCTCACTGGCAGAGATCCTGTCAAACTCTGCTGAAATGCTTTCAAAGCGAGTCTGGAATTCTAGTCTAGCTGCCTGCTCAGTGTTCACAGTCTCTTGAAGAGAACCACTTCTGCTCCGTTCTGCATCCAGTTCATCACATTGACACTTCAGTCTGGTCTCAAGAGCCTGAACTTCATCAAGACATTTTTCATACTGGGTCTGAATTTGCACCTTTGCATCTTGCTCCGCTTGGGATGTTATTCTCAGTTGACCCATCTCTGTTCTGAGAGAGCGACACTCGGCTCTCACCTCCTCTGTGCTGGACATGGATCCTTCCAGCTGAGCTTCACAATCAGACTTCACTGTCTCCAATTCCTTCTTCAAACTCTCTGTTTCATTCTTAGCTGAATCCACCATATCCTGCAGGTGTGTAACTTCATACGTAGCCATGTCCAGCTTAGACTTCACTTCAGACTTTATATGCTTTTCTTCAGTGATGTTCCTTTCATACTCGGACCTGAGCTGCTGTAGACTCTGCTGTAAACTTCCAATCTCTGTTTGCGACTGTTTCTTGTTCTCCTCCATGTTGGCCTGTAGGTCTTGTAGCTCCTTCATAGCACCGTCCCTCTCTGATGTAAGCCTGGCTATATCAGCAGCCTGGTCATTACATCTAAACTCTAGTTCGTTGTGGTTCTCTTCGGCCCCCAGTGTCAGTTCCTTCAGTTTGACATAGGTCTGTTCAAGTTCACTCTGTTGAGATGCAACTATTGTTTCTTTCTCTGCAAGTTCTTTTTTCGCATTTTCTATTGCCTTTGCCACTTCAGTAGACAAGTCTTCAATCGTCTGTCGGTACTGCGCAGTTTCCATCTGCATGTTAGCGATTATCTCTTGGGTTGTCTTTTCTTTTTCAGCAGCAGTTTGACTCATTTCCGACTGAAGGTTTTCCAAGTCTGAATTCAGAATGGTGATTCTTTGTTCTTTCTCATTCAAGGCATCAGTTAATGCAGCATTAGCATCTTCAGAAATGTTCTTCAATTCAGTATGCTCTAACTTGAGACGTGCAATAGTTTCTTCATATGATGTGCCTGTCTGCTGTACCATCTCTTGCATATGTCTGGCCTTAGAACCGACACTGAGCAGCTCCTGTCTGGCAGACACCAGCTCACTAACCAGGATCTCCTTCTGAGATTCAAAGTCGGCCATGCAGAGCTTCAGGTCTTCAGAGTTGACAGCTGACTGGGAATCGAGCTGTTCTTGAAGTATCTGTATTTTCTCCTCTTTCTCATGAATCATGTCAACATATTTTGTCAATTCACATTTCACTGTTAAAATCTCTTCCTGTAAACCATCAGTCTTTCCATGCTGCATTGTCAGTTCACTATTGGCTTCATCAAGCTGCTGTTTTAGAGATTCAAATTCAGACGTAGTTTTGTTGTGAAGTATTGATAATGTTTCTTGTTCCCCCTTTGTTTTATCCACTGTTTTCATCGTGTTATTCAACTCTTCCCTCAGTTCTTCTAGCTCTTCTTCTAAAGTTGCCACCTTTGTGGACCATTTTAGACGTTCTTCCTTTTGATCACTTTCTAGATGCCCTTTCACAGTTGCCAGTTGTTCTTGTAGAGCTGCCGCTTCTGAAGCATACTGGTCGCACTGGTTCTGTAGATACTCAGACGTCTTCTCGGCACATAGCTTCACTTCATCCAGCTCTGTCACACGTTCTGCCAGTGCCTTCTCCAGCCTTTCCACATTGGCGTGAACAGCTTCAGATGTAGCACTGTCCTGCTGTTCATAAGCTTCCTTGGCTTGTTGCAGAACAGCCAGCAGACTCTGGTAGTCCAGCACTTCGTTGCGCAGCTCTTCGTTCAATTTGTCAGTCTCCTCTTCAAAGGTCCCCAACTTCAATTCAGTCTCGTCCAATTTGTCTCGGATCTTCTTCACTTGTTCCTCAGCTTGAAGAAGTTTAGATATAGTTGAAGTATTCTCTTCCACTTGTTGTACCAACTGTGCAGATAGCAGGTCATATTTCTTTTCACTTTCCTTCAGTTTGCTGTAGTTGATCTGTAGTTCCGATGAAAGACTCTGAAGCTGAGAAAATGAATTGCTGTGTTCGTCCATCAAAATAGCATTCTGGTTTGTGACATCCACTATTCTGACATTTGCTTCTTCCATCTGACTTCTAACTAGTGTGACATTTTCTTCCAAACATGCATTCCTACTTTCTAAGTCAGATATAGTTTTAAGGTGCTCCATGCAAACATCTTTCATTTGACCTAAGTCTTGCTGGAGTGTCTGTATTTGTAACCTAGTCTCAGTGACACCGGAATGTGGAACTGTATCACTGGGAGGAACAGATTGATCACATTCCGTTTTCTGTGAACTGTCACTTAACCCAACTTCAACATCATTAAATTGTTCTCTTCTTTTGAGTTCCCCAGTATTCAATAACATACAAGTGTCAACATGTTCACCCATCTCCACAGTTGTCTGGCCAGTTGTATTGACCCTCCTAACTTCTAACTCAGACTCAACAGCAAATGAGTCGGCAGCATCAACTTCATCGTCAGAGCTATCTTCTACATCTGCATCTACATTTTTACCCAACCTTTGGAGCCATATTTTATACCTTGCAGTTTGGGTCTTATAAGTGTCACATTCAGATTCAGATGTCGTTAGATCCGACTGCAGGTTCAGGATCTTCACATTCAGCGAGTCCAGAGTGGACATGTGTTGGCTGCGTTCCTCCTGAAACCTGTTCATGTCCTCCTCCAAGTGCTGAATCAACGAGTTCTTCTCCTCAATATCTGCCTTGTGAACCTTGTCCTTAGTGTCCATGAGCTCTCGGAGGACATCTAGATCCTGCTGGCTCTGGTCTCCTTCCTGAATGAAAATGTCTATCTGAGTCTTGAGAGACAACATATCTCCTTGTTGGTCATTGATCTTGTTCCTCAGTTCATCATTCTCGGACTGTTTAACTGTACACTCATTTTGTAATTCATCGATCTGTTTGCACAGGTTTTCCAAATCCACATTTCGTTTTTTAACACTCATTAACTCGGACACAAGATTTTCATTTTCTTGACCAAGGTTCTGCAGTTCGAGTGTTAGCATTGCCAGCTTGGACTGTTCATCCTGCCCACTGGCCTGCAGAGTTGCTACAAGTGCTTCTTTGTCTCTCACAGCAACAGCCAACTGTGCTTCCATCTTTGACACAGACTCAACAAGGAAAGTTTCTTTCCCTGCCGCCTGCTGGGCATACAGCTCGAGGTCCTTCTCCCGGACTTCATGTTGCTGTACACACACCAGTAACTCCTTCTCCCGAGACTCATACCCTTCCACAGACGCCTCCAGCTCCTTGGTCCTGGTCTCATGTTGACCCACAGATGTCAGGAGCTCAGTGATGTTTGTCTGCAGAGTTGTCTCCCGTAGTTGCTGCTCTGCACACAGCTTCTCCAGCCTGCCAGCCTCCTGCGCCTTCTGCGACACCCGGCCAAGGAACTCTTCCTTCTCGTTGAGGAGAGTCTGAAGGGTCAGGATCTCAGCCTTAGCTTCCTGGAGAGCTTGTGAGGATGAACTGTGCTGATGGAGCTGGCCTTGTACTGTCTCCCCAGCCTGCAAGTAGAGAGACAAACAATGACAATCCTGTAAACTGTACTCAACAAACATGATAATTATCATATATAAATAGTTTTACATACTAATATTTCTTTCTGCATTACATGGTACTAGCATATTTCTTTACAATAATTCTCATATTAACTTATGCTGAGAAACATGCATTAGATATATACTATAGTTGGTTGAAAATATAATACATATAGAACATATCGAAACCAATACTGTAAATCATAAAATGGTAGCATCAGGTGGATTATTGACCTATTAGCGTATGCTTTAAAAAACATTAGTGAATTAAATGTTAATGTCAAAGAGCAATTTGTTTAATTTGTTAAAGTTTTATGCTCGTTAACATTTTATGATTTACAGTATGTGCATACAGACAAAATAGAGCCTATATCTGTAGATATACATGTCGACACATGTGTATACACATAACATTAGGATAATATGCAGTCAAACATATGAGACAAGTATTGGATGCTATAGAGGTGATGATGCATTATTGAGTGTGTGTATGTGTGCGTGTGAGAGAGAGAGAAAGAGTCGGTGGTTGATAGTCATTAGTAGTTGGAATAGGAAAACTAAGGAAAAGGAAAAGAGATTACGACTAGATACTAAACATTCAAAGTGATGATGGAGAGTCAGAAATAGTTCTAATAGACAATTGTTGGATGATGTAGAGGTCGATAATTTGACTTCTTTTCACGTGATCTAGTAGAAATTATTGGAATTCCAACAAGAAATAAGTTCATATTTCAGAAAATGTCTCATGTCCTCCACCATCACTTCAGTTAATGAGTATAGAATTCCAAGCAAAGAAAGGACCGAGCAATCTACGTCTTCAGGCATATTTACAAAATAAAACATGATAGTATGCATTAATTAATTGATTGTCTAGACTGACGAGAATAAGGGAAATTAGCAACAGGAAGAAATACAGTTATACTATTTGAATATTAACCCGCTTATAAAACATTTTGCAGATATTAAATATTCCTCTATATACAATCCAGACATTGCAACATTTACATTGTTGAAGACAGGTTTGTTCTGCCATTGGTAATGTCAACCATGTCAATCAACATTGAATAAATCTATTTTCCTGTCTGGATATGGATATAAAAAATGAAACAGAAAATAACATTCAGATGACCCCAAAAAATATTCAAAAGAAATGTCAACAAGTTAGAAACATTGCATTCATTGAATATGAGGTAGTTCTTAAGTTAAAACCATCCTGCTGTCACCATGGAATTGGTCACCAATGAATATTGTTCTGAATCTCTCTTGAATCATAAACGGGTTGGTATCCAATGTTGTTCAAAGGAAGACTAACAACACATAAAATACAAACCCAATCACCTCAAAGACAGAAAGTGCTCTTTCGTGGCCTTCTTTGCTTTGGATTTAACGGAAAACAAAACCCAATAGAAGGAAAGATTTGCGATAAAATTGTAAAATTGAAAAATATGATGATGATCGATATATCAGCATGATGTTGGTCACGCCGCGATGGACTCGTTGAAGTTAACGTATGCGAGATATTGAGTACTGTAGTGTAGTGCGAATGTTTCTGTTCCGGTATAAGCTATGAGAGCAAAGTAGATGATGAAGGTACAGGTTAACCTTCTTTTTACCGGGACAACCAGATATGGAATAAATGGCAGAGATCATATCAAAGACGGCAGCTAGCGTCACATTCTAACTAAGATGTCCATGTGCAGACCAGACACTGATCAATCTGCTTTATTAAGCAGGAAAACACTGATGACTCAAACAACTAAATATCTCGAACAATAAATAATAAAATATGTTGTTTGTCATCTATCCATAGTCCAAGAGATAAAGGTGATACGTAATATGAAAATAAAGCAATCTACTCCAAAAGAATGGTGATATTGAGATGAATGTTGTGTCTAGTGTTTCTATGATGGAGTGCTTAGTAATGTTTACCACAAGAAGTATATTGCAACCACTCGTAATTCCATTCGTATTGGAAAGTGGAGTGTGGGGCACAATCCAGGGGAGACCACCCCTCCTTCACATGTGCCCAACACTGACACCACACCAGCCCCGTCTATCAGTCTGCCCACATCCAGCGCCCTTACCTGCTGTAGCTGCTGCTGTAGTAGCGCCACCTGGTGGGCCAGTGTCTGCGTCTCTCTGGTGTAGTCGTGCTGCGTGGCGTGTGCGGTGGTGAGTAGTCTGGCCGTCAGCTGCTGGATGATGGCGTCTCTCTGTGCTAGGGCTGCCTGCAGGTCACCAGGGTTCACCTGCTGGGGTAGGAAACACTGGTTGTAGACGTGTATTACCAACCTACTAGGGTTTTCCCATGATCCAGAACACCTGCACGTTTAACTCTTCAAGTTAAACTTTTAAAAAAGACCAGGAAAACCCATGTGACCTACAATCATCAGGTTTTACAAATAGATGTTATTAAATTATTAATCAAGATTGTTAAATTCAAGTAAAGTACTACTTCATGATATTTTATATGCTATCTTACTCAAATGTGACATCAGTAAGATAAAATCATTACGGTATTGTTATAATAATAATAACAATAACAATAACAATAACAATAACAATATTAATAATAATAATAATAATAATAATAATAATTCATAAATTATTTATTAGAAAATTACTTTTGTATTGGAACCATTTACTGAATTATCCACTTCCTTTGAAACTGGATGTTCAGAATTTTGCTGGGGAAAAAAAGTAATAATTAGATACATGCAGGAACTATTTATGGTTTTCATACAATCATCATACATTCACATTTAGAAATTATGCTTTCTGTAAAATCTTCAAACAGACAATGTTAAAGCTACTCATTTTTTAAAATTGTTTTTTTTTTGGTAATGGGGTTTATAGTCGCCTCCTAGAATCTTTCACTAACATCACGACTTGTCAGTTTTAGGGCAGGAGGAAACCCGCAACATTTGTAGCACTGAATGTTGCAATAAACCTGCGAGCATCGGCTGGTACTGACAGACCACTGATGATAACCGTAGTGCCACTCTACAGACAGTGCATCCTATCAATATCGCATCAGAAATGTTACTTCTGTGAACATTGATTCCGGGCCCTCGTCTTAAAGCTACTCAAACTGCTGCCCGGATGTCTCTGACTGGAGTACCTGTTCCTTGAGCTGTCGGACCTCCTGGAGGACATTGTCCAGAGCTATCTGCTTCCCTTCCACCGTCTCCTCCAGCTGAGACATCCGCTGCTTGGCGTCCACCAGCTTGGTCTGGTAGAACACGGCCGAGTGCAGGTCTCCCTCCTGAAACACCAGCCAATAGAGTGTCACCATTACCACCGAGACATCTCCATCATCAGTCACAATTTGAAAGAAGAATTTGGTTTTTGAATGTGTTTTTTTACTGTTAAAAAGACATGAAGATGGTATACTGGACACAAGTGCATTATCTGCTGGACAGGCCAGGGTCAGGATACAGATTCTAGACAAATTACCACGCACCTCGGCTGAAAGCTCTTCACAACTGTAGCCAAGTGATCCCTGGTCACTCTGAAAGAGGACAGCACAGGACATGCACATGCATCATGCAATAACACAGGAGTGAGGATGAGAGGACAGTATTAGTAGTATAGTCTGGGGGCACCGCTCTGTATCTACATTAGAAATCACATTTGCTAAACTTTCTGGGTAGAGCCTGGCAACATAGTGGGTTTTGTTCACAATGCCTCCTAGTTTATGAAAAACCATGTTGCCACTTTGGGAATTACGAATAATGGTGACAAATCCAAGATGGCGTCCAAAATGGCCGCCAAAATGGTAATCGCGATAACTCCACTTATATTTTACCTAGAATGCAATGTAATATGTTTAACCCAACTAATTTCAGGCCAAGGATTCTATTT
>JAUTBQ010162478.1:0-12545 GCA_032361185.1 Lepetodrilus ovalis | reverse complement strand
TGGGATCCACATCTGACCCAGCCTTATATCCGAATCTGCTCTGTATCGAACAGCCTTATATCGAGGGGACACTGTATCAATGAATATCAACTTATCGATGTCAAAATAATGTCAAAATTATCTTGAAAGCTACCCTAAAACCTAATTTTAGCACAGTTAAATTTCGAAGTATAGAAGATTAACTGTTTTTATGTCTATCATAGAATGAGATAGGACTACATTTTAAAATACATCAAGAAATATTGGGGAAAATGGAATACAAGGTGTTAATATATTACATGCATTTGGATGACGGTTCTAAACAAATACCTTGAGAGACATTTCACCTAGCAACTTAGCTACAAATGTTACTATGCAGTCAATCGTCCTTGGTCTGTCGATACCAGATGGTGCTCGCAGACTTACTGGAAAATTCAGCACTACGGATGTTGTTGGTTTTCTTCTACCCTAAACTGACAAGTCGTGATATAAGTGAAAGAATCTTGAAAGCACCTCTAAACCCAGTTGAGGAAATATTATTGTAGTTTTTTTGTTCATCCAGCGACGAAAAACGGAGCCCTTGACTGCTGTAAGCTGTTGATAAAGCGTGGCGCCAACACCAACGTGCGTATGTACACCAACTGCACGCCGCTGCACGAGGCAGTGGAGCGAGGCGTGGTCGGCGTGGTAGACTACCTCCTGAACAATAACGCCAAGCTGGATGTGTTCGCCGACCACCACCTGTCGCCCATCTTCATCGCCGCGCAGTTCGGCATGGTCGACTCCATGAGGAGTCTACTGAAGACGGCCAGAAACAGAGGTAGGCTGGATTCACTTCAGTGTTGCCTGTATTCCACTTCATCTATAAACCAGGGGCCGTATTCTCGAAACTTCTTAACTTGCGAACTTCTTAGTGAGAAAAGATCTCTTCACAAATTAACATAAGAAGAAAACCAGTTTGGCAAATTCTTAGTACTTACGAACTTCTTAGGACTTACGAAGTTTTTAGAATACAGACCCAGGACCCAAGATTAAGAAACTTTCAGAGTACGATTTCATTCTCAAGCTCAGATTTTATATGAGGATTTGTGACCAAAACCTGGAGTTGAGCAGAAACGTTTCGTAATCTCGGGGCCAGATAACTATATGTATCAGGAATTTGAATAAATGGAAAAGTCAGTTGCTTTATATTGAGGGGATAGTGGTATGCTCTTTAATTTTATTACAGGAACCATACATTTATTTTTCTTTCTGTATGCCTGGGATTGTTAACCTTTCGGCAATGATGGTTACTTTTCCAAGATATTGTAATGTAACAATATTAATGTCTTTATTTATTTTGCTCCAAATCCATTCATGCTTATAGTCTACGTTACTGCCCTGGTCAGGTTAGTTTTAACTTTGAATTTAACTGCTATGGGTGAAATATTCCCATTATGATGTAAAACTATAGAAATGGACCCTGATTGTGGTGGTTGTTGACAGGTCAGCTGGCACTGGTCAACGAAGTGGCCGAGGACAACGCATCGCCGCTGCTGATAGCGGCGCAGGAGGGACATGAGGAATGCATCTGTCTGCTCCTGGAGGCCGGCGCCGACGCCAACATCGCAGTCCGCGACATCAACGCTGTCCCACTTCAATATGCTGTCTTCAGTGGCCATTACAAGTAGGTGGTCAGCATTGGCCGACTTTTTTTCAAATATTCAAAACATCTCGTTCACGTGTGGTGATTTTACCTATGCCCATTATTAGTCACATGGTTAGAAAGAGTACACTGCTACTCACTTAGCAGTTTATGTAAATAAATAAACAAATTGACTGCCCAGAAGATTAACTGGTTTATAGATAACAGATCACTTTAGGTTTATGCAATAGAAATTTGGTGTTTGGATCACTGTAATTAAATACTTTTACATGACAAATAATAAATTATATGCTACTATTACTAGTAAATCAGAAATTTTTATGAGAAAGAAACTGTGCCATATAATGAATATTGCAACCGAGATACAGTTTTTCACAATCATTGCATTCCATATAATGAATATTGCAACCAAGATACAGTTTTTCACAATCATTGCATTCCATATAATGAATATTGCAACCGAGATACAGTTTTTCACAATCATTGCATTCTTGAATTATCTCCACATACTATACAATAATGTTTTAGATATAGCAGACTGGATAATTACATTTCAAATTGAATTTTTTTTACAATTGATTTCTAAGGAGTTCTCTATACAGTAGAGCAGTACAAAGATTATCTTTGCAAAGTGACGTGAATGTCAAGGCAAAATAATCACTGTCTGCCAAAGTTGAATGCTTTTATAATCTGTCTTTGTTATCTCGTTTCAGCTGTGTAGAACTGCTTTTACCAGTCACCAAGCTGCAGAGGTTCCAGGAGACGTACTGCGAGATGCATCCACTGCTGCAGGCTCTCAAGCTCAGTGACACCCACATACTGAAGACCCTGCTCAACTCCGGCTTCAACCCATCCCTGTCCCTGCCCTTCGACCGGGACCAGCTGTCAGAGTTATCTCCCCTCGCCACAGACATAGTCTCCACGGCCCACGGCTCGATCCTGTGCCACATCAAAGACGATTTCCCCGTGCACGGAGTTTGCCTGCTCTTGCAGGCGGGACTGAGCCCAAATTCCCAGACGGACAAGGACCTTCCACCACTGCTGGTCATGTTGTGGAATAAGAACTTCCAGTTCTACAGGCTGTTGTTGGAGCACGGTGCAAACCCTAACATCTACCACCATAATATTGTAGGCAATATCGCCATGCTGTTGGCGTTGAGGAATGATATCCACAAGGCTGAGACCGACAACTGTTCGTACGAGTGCCCCACTCATCTCCAGTATACCTGGCCCCTGGTGCTGGCCAATGGGGAGTCGGTGTCGCTGTTCTCAGCGCCCTCTATTGACAATGATTTGGAGACGGGGAAGATAAGTCTGTTGCATCTGCTCAAGACACAGGACAAGAAGAGTTCTCTCCCCGTTGTTGGATTCCTTCTCTTCTTCTGTCATTTTGTGGACATTTCCAGTGAAGTTATGAATCTATTTGAGCCAGAAGATGCCAAACTTCTACAAAGGATATCTGGTGAGCAAATAATATTTACAACTACTGGTTTCGGCAAGAGCACCCTGCTGCAATTCATATTTACTGTCGTGTATGTTTTTGTCATGGGCAGGTCCATACTGAAAGACAAAAATGCAAAAATTGGTTTTGTTAAATGTATTCTATTTCTATTTTTGTTTTAGTTAAATGGGTCCTGTTACACAAAACAAACCAAGAGTTGTAACTCCTAGATAAAGAGCTCCTGAGAAATATTTATGTCTTCAAATCAATGTAGTAACTTTCCTAACTACGATGTTTCAGCTTCCACTACAAGCCTTGCTCACATATGTAGGAGAAAAATTGTCCTGGAGCTGGCTGCAAGCAACAGGTTCAACAAGAAAACACTAGAGACCATTCCACTGCCTTCTACAGTTAAGGAATACTTGCGCTTCACCGAGTTCGGTTCTCTGGGGCACTTTGTGCTGGACATGCAATCCAGTCTGAACAACCACGACAGTAGCCTGTAGCAATAGACGGGAGGGTCTGTAGGAGAGTAAAGACAATCAGCTTCTGTTCTCGGTGCACTTACTTGTGTTCATGGCTTCATGTCCAGATTCCTGCAGCCATGTAAAGCAACAGTTCGCTCGTTCATGTCCACAACCAATTTGCAACGGCTTTTCCATCTATGAACAGGTTCCGTGGTTGATGGCGGCTTGTGGTGCAAAAATTGTTGGAATGCTGTCTACAGCACAAGAACCATTTTGAAGACTGTGTACAGTTATAGAATAGGTACGAGGCTGTCTGTAGTACAAGAATCATTGGAAAACTGTCTTCTGTTTAAGAATCACTTTCACTTGGTGCATATTTGTCAGAAAGGGTGTGATAACATAACGATGAAGGTATAAATTCTATCTCGAAGCAGAGCTCCAGACTAACATTTTAAGTTAAGTGTCCACAGGGCTAGTCAGGGTTAGTTGCAAAGGTTTCCCTCAGTGCAATTTAACGGCAAACATATGTTAGTGTAGAGCCCTGTTGAAGTACAGTGCCCCCTCAAAATAACGCGGTTTGATGCACCGCAGATTCGGATATAACACGAGGTCAGACGTTGATCCCATTTTTATTTTCGTTATTTCCCTGTAATATCGTATAAGGCGGGTACTATAACACGGGGAGGGGTGGGGGAGTTGTCATGGACCCCCAACTTCAGCGTTATGTCGAGTGGATACTGTATTTGTCGAGTGGAAACACATTACTTAACATAGTTCTTTCATATTCGTTTTGACGGATATTGGTGAAATATTCCCACACCTACAATTAATTCACTCTATAATTTACTTCAATGATTTTGTATGTCTGGAGAATGATGACCATTTACATTGTAACATTGAAAATTTAGATAGTACTGGGCCTGTATTATCGAAACTTCGTAAGACCCAAGAAGGTCGCAAATTCCAAGAATTTGCCAAACTGGTTTTCTTCTTATGTTACTTTGTAAAGAGATCTTTTCTCCCTAAGAAGTTCGCAATTTAAGAAGTTTCGAGAATACAGCCCCTGGTGTTTTGGTCATGAGGATAGTTATCCAAGTTGTTGAGGCAACATTAGTGATGGTCAATATTATCATTTATAGTCTTGCATGTTCATTGATGTAGCTTTTGATCTGAAATGGATATGCTATTTTCTGAACTTATTATTTATGCTACCGGTACTGTGTGAAAATGCAGAGAAATGGCAAGTTGTTGGTTAGCGGGGAGGGTTTCTTGCATATTTCAGAAATAGACATCTTCATTAAGATTGCTTGGTTATTATTGAAAAGTTAATGATATGAAAGTATGTAAACACTTGAACACCGTTAAATATGATATTGTGGAATTTGGTAGATACTGGCTTTTTGATGTAACAAATTTGAAATTTATTTTTATGAGGTTGGAAGTATGGTCATGGAACTAAATGGAACATTAAATCAGTATGATTTGTGAAGACATTATCATCAATTCTCTTCACCATTATGCATGGCATATATGTACTTCATATGAATTATGGTATTATACATTTATCTATCTTTTTGTGAACTTTATGAGGCTATCGGTATTATTTTCAAGCATGACATAATTGTTCTTTCACAGTTAAATCATGAAAAACAATTGGTACAAACTGATATCCGCTAAGAGAATTTATTTCTTATCTAGGTTTGATTACGGTACACCATTTTCAAGAAAACGGGTCCAGGATAATAATAAACACTAATTGAGATTGCTTTTGTTGTTGATAGACTTGAAAAGTCAAGGAACCTACTTTTTGGTATCACCCAGCATCATTAGTGTTTACATTCAACATCACTTTATTGAATTGTAAGATTGTTGTTAAAAGTGCTATGGGTATTTGCAGAAGGTTGTGAAAGCTGTGCTTTTTCTGCAAGTTCATGCGCCATATTTAGTATTACGGTATTTACTTTAGCAGCAGTGGTATGGTCATGCTAAAAAGCAGAGTTGGAAGTGCCTAAACGTATGAGTAGTTTTAGAACATACATTACCCTAACTATGCTAGATTTACAGTATTTATGTTGTATTTAAATCGTGCTATTACACAATGTTGGAAGTTTCTATTGTTAATTATTCCTATATGGTATAAGTGTCGTTGATAATATAAAATTTAGCTTTTAGGGCAGGTTAGTTTTCTACTAGTTTAGAATGTATGTACTATTACATGTTTATACTAGTATGTTATCACATAAAATGCCTCCTGGGAATTCAATAACACCATTCCTTATTTTCCGTATACAATTAGTTCAATACCGGACAATACAATCTAATCACGTAAATTTTATGGTAACCGGGTACCAGTTATGACAATAACACATGCATCACAGTAGTACACAACGTCATGACTTGACGTCACTACAACAATGGCAAACGAGCTTGATCCATTATTTCACGACTGTCCAAATGGAGTGTTTGTAACTGAAAATCGATATTATCTTTTCTACAGATAATGTGATAAAAAGAATCTAGCATCTGTGTTCATTTAATACATGTATTACTGAATTTGTTTTCGTTTGAAATTAGTCCACAGTCACTGTTGTGCCACACCAGTCACACAATAGTCGCACATTATGCCAGTCACACAACATTTACCAGTCGTACCATATTCAAACCTCACACCACAACCACACCAGTCTTACCTTACACCATTCATACCTTACACCAGTCATACCTTACACCAAAGTCACATCACAATCATACTTTACACCACAGTCATACTTTACACCACAGTCATACTTTACACACCACAGTCACATCACAATCATATCTTACACCACATCTGTACCTTACACCATAGTCATACCTTACACCACATTCTTACCTTACACCAGTCATATCTCATACCACAGATGATCACAGCAGTGGACAAATTTCAAATTCCAGATACAGACACTGTTCCAATTTCCGCAGACCAGAGATGGTCTGCTGGTGTGAACATGTGACCTTCTATTGCCATGGTTACAGTATGATATTGTCCATCTGCCATTGTTGTCATCATTAATAATTTTAAAAAATGTACACTTATTTTTAGTAGAAACCTCCAGACCACTGAATCTCAACAGTAGCAGATCTAAAACATATGATTTCCAATATGGCTGCCATGTCATCCATATGAAGAATTGTGTTCTTAGTATTAAACTGTAATCAAGGTAGACACATATTTCTAAATCAAGCAGTAAGGAAATTATTTCACTTCAATTTGGTGTTTGAGTGTAAAATAATTACCAAGGGAAATAATTTCCATATCCATTTGTGATGTAGATTATTTTCCCAAATGGTTGAAACTTAGTCAAGTTGGAAAAGGGTGGTACTGTATTGTGTACACAACTCGTCCAGTGAGATAACAAGTATATCAGGCATGCAATCACAGATTTCAATGAGCATGTAGCATTATATTTGAGTACTAAATGCAAACTACATTCATTTGTGATACATATCAATTTTATATTGCCAAATCTCATTCATCAATCAACATTGTGAGGAAATCAATCTAGCAGTTATATATTTTCCAAAGACAAGCTAAATAGAGCTACATTCCTTTTATTCATATAAAATATGAAATCTTTTATAACTATAAATCGAACGTAACTAGTCTCAGATGGAAATTTGTGTGTCTATTATCTTTTATGCTTTCAAGACACCAGCTATCTGCTTTAAGAATCAAGAATTAATTAAAATCTATATAGAATGACATTTTTATATAATTTGATCAAATTCTGTACATTGTAACCTTCCCACGGCAAGGTATTACAAGTCAATCACTTGACCCACCATGTTGAAACAAGTCAATCACTTGACCCACCATGTTGAGACTCTGTGCTATTTTACATCCATCTTGGCATCAGTAGTGGTGGACCTTTTGAAAAATTATCTTTAACTAGGATTCAGAGCTACAAAGAATATTGTGGACAAATATTCATGATGAACACTCACAAAAGTTGGAAATATATGTTTTTATATTGCTGCATGCACACTGGATATCACTGATTGCAATGCGAATGACATGATGCCGTATATGTGCACATTTTTGTTACTAAGCCTTCATTCACGTCTGAATATATGAGACTAATCGTTTGAGTATAGTGTGTCTAACCCTTAAGTATGTGTGTAGTACGAGAGACCTTGCAACCAAACAAATGCTCCACCAGTGATTCAACCAACAGTAGTTCATGCAATATTATTTATCGCTGACCTGGCTGCATTAAGTTTCTGTTCAGGCTATGCAATTTTATATACCATTGCATCTGTACATGTTTGTTGTCAATTATTTATTAACTCAACCAAACTGACTGAACCTATATATTTTTGGTGCAGATCCATTGATTGTGCAGATCCAGTGGTTGTGCATATCCAGTGATTGTGCAGATCCATTGATTGTGTGCAGATCCATTGATTATGCAGATCCATCGACTGGATGCAACATATTTTGGAATTCTATTGAATTCAAATTTTCACAATTTGACTGGGACATAAAACGAAATGACATATTACTTGATGCTGGTTTCACTTTCTAACACAACATTGCAATTAATGGCTGAAATTAGGAAATAACCTAATGAAATTAAAGCTATTCATATCTCATTATGTGACATGATTAGCACACAATATGTACTTCAACTCTTTCTTGATCTTGTTTACTAAACTATAAAGTAAAAAATACCAGATTAGTCACTCCATCTCATAGTGCTTCGCATACCTGTGTTCTTGTCCTTGCAAGTAGGTAAGATCTATTCAACGGGCACATACCTGCATTCTATTTACTGGAATTGGACCTAATTTCCAGCAATCTGATTGGCTCACATAATCCAGAATATTAATCAAATATTTTCTTAAACCCCAACCCTAACAGTGTGAGCCAATCAGATTGCCATGATTGGGTTCAGGTCCGGGGTATAGACCGCACGTCCGGGTCTGTGGAAGACTTCAGCCTTACACTATAGTTATCTATTATGTATGTATGTTTTGTAATTTTGTTTTTATTATGTTCCTACACTGACATGAAATAGCTGTAAAATAATGTATTTATTAATCAAAATACATTTGTATTAAAAATGTCATCAGTGTGCCTCAAAAACTGGATGTACTTCTCTATTGCTTTGGTGTTTTGTTATCATGTGATATATTTGAATGTAAGAAAATGATGCTATTGTTTGCCATATTTTACAATACAAACTTCCTATGTAATATTATGAAATGTATGTTAAATAATGCAAAGAAATAAACCATTGAATCTATTTAGTATTATATGATATTCTTCCAGTGGAAAATGTGACGAGTTTTGTTATAGTGAGTTCTGTTTCAATTGTTGTGTTCATCAATATCATTGGTGAATATCATGTGGAAATATTATCAGATGGATCATATTTTCAATATTGTATATTCAGTGTCCCCTTGATATAAGGCTGTTCGATACAGAGCGGATTCAGATATAAGGGTGGATCCCATTTTTATTTTTGTTATTTACCTGCACTATCCTATAAGGCTGGTGCTATAAGGCATGTCATGGACCCCAAATTCAGCGTTATATAGAGGGGACACTGTATGAAAATAATTCAATAAGTTATCTTAAAATAATATTAATAATACCCAGTACATGAGTTATATCCTATGATTGAGAGTAAACATAACCAGAGTATTGGGTGAAGTTGATTTATTCAGTAATGAATATTAAACAGAAATCATCAGCATGCAATATATGCTTATGCCTTCAAGGCAAAGTACGGTAATATTATGTATGTTTGATATTGAGAATTACTTAGCATGGACTTGTAAAAGGTAGTATTTGACCAATGTAGGCACTATTAGAGATAAAACAAGGCTCGTAAAGTCATATTGGAATGGTCTAAAATATATCTCATTCTTAATAAATTGATAAATGAATTGCAAATACAATACTCTATATATATATATACAATGATATACAATAAAGGACAAATAACAAGTAAAACATGAAGAAATTGTAGAAAATCAGAGGAATCTTGACAATTAAATATTACTAATATTTGAGGTACAATAGGCACTACCAAACTCAAGATGGCCGCCAAGTTGTAAATTAAAAGAAAGCCCTCGAGTCTCGGTTCATTGGATGCAGAACGGTGGATTGTGTAAAGGAATAAGGTGCAGTATCACAGTTATCTTCATACCCAGTAAATACCATATCACTACATGTGACTATATTCCTTGTAAGTATATATTCCATATAGTCATTGTTCCCTATAACCAGGATACAATGAATACGTTACATATTCCTTATACAGTGCATACAGTATTCCATATCCATTTTCTTCAAACAGTATATTTTCCATATTCCTCATACCAATTATCGGTATGTTCGATATGGACATACATGTATTCCTCATAACAGTTATATATTTCATATGGTATCTTAAAGCACTTCATGATACAGTTATCTTTGAATGTAAATTAATACTGGCGAATATTTCATACAAGTAAAGCAATAAGAAAAGATCATGATAAATCTAGTAAAATATCACAAACTGGAAGCACTATAAGGGCAGGCATCTATAAGAGCAATCAAACATATCGAACATCAAATTAGTTCATTTACTTCACTGCATACAATGCTGGTGATTATGATTACCCATTTAACCATTATACAATAACTTCTACTATATGTATATAAATGGCCCATGTACCGTAATTAGAATTAAATAAAACACATGGAGATTCAATTGTCATCAGCATCATCATACATTGTCGTGTGTTGCAATCTGACAATATGGAAACATTATTGTGATACTGTTATGAGACATTTAATAGCTTTCCAGCATAAAAATGACTATTATAATAACATTGTCAAAGTAAAAATATGACGTTATAAGAAATCGTCAAAAGTAAAAATAATATCTGCCAGTATTATTATGCAAAATATCTAAATCTTTTACCATCAACAGTGGGAGTGTATACTGTATATGTAAAATCTAATAAAACCTGATCATTTGCAAGATAACCGACACTGGTATAAATAACATAGCTCCACGTTAAAACATGTTACTGTAAACAGAAACTAATGATTCCCATCACCTAACTTCAAATTTTCACACTACAAATACAAATGATTAATACAAATTTGATTCAGCAGTTATCACAGTTCTACTTCATGTTTGAGACAGATTACGTACAAAATATGAATGACATTTTGGTGTATAAATTTCCACGATTGGCATTATAAAATAATGTGCCCATTTGTAAGAAAAGCGACAGTGTCAATTTAGCATAACTTTCGTCTCAATACTAAGCTACAAATGGCCATACAGTGTAAAGTCCAGTAGCCAATAGTCTTGATTAGGCCATTGCTTTGATTAAATCTTTCAGTATGCATTCATTTGCCATGTTTGGCTTGTTATACAGGCATTCTGTAGTCAATATTTCCTGACATGATAATCCAAATACATACTGATGCCAAGCATATATATGGACCTTGACCATGGTATTTGAAGCCGAATAATACCTGCCTATATTTATAGAATTGTATAGCATGTTAGTGTAAACAAATATTAATTAATAATTAATTAATAACTCATTTTCCTGGTTGCTAAAAACATGATTTTGAACAATAATTGTTGTAGAGATACATGTCAGTATGCATAATCATGCAAATTACAATGATTCAATCACATACCCTTGTTTGCATATTAAATTGAAAAAGTCTGAAACTTTATGACACATCATCCACTCATTCCTTTAATAAATTTCCAGACCACCACTTTACTAGTCGAGTCATAGCATGTCTGTGCACTCCACTTCTTTATCTGCATGGACGACTGCGTCAGAATTAACCATTTCTTGAACCGCCGGCGCTCTATCTGTACTGGGCACTACGCCAGCGTCCGGGGGAGAAGGTGCATACGAGGCCCTCTCACTGACGGGGTACGGCCAGGTAGGAGGGGAAGGGGGGCCGACGGGTGCCTGTGGGGCGGGTGACGGTACATGCTGTGGACCCATTCCAGGGATGATGTGTTCAAAAGGGAACTCTATCTTTGGAACAGGCGGCCTGTGGCTTTCAGCTTCTTCTATCTCGTCTCTGGCCTTCTGTGCGATTTGCGCTTCTATTCGTCTTCTGCTGTCCACGCTCTTGCGGTAGTCTAACAACAGCTGTGTCTTGTCAGGCTGCAGTTGATGCCATACGAATGCGCCGTGCCGCTGAAAATGTAAAAGATTTGAATGAATTGACAATATAATAGTTAATTTCTGTAATAAAGGCCAATTGCCCATGTATAAGATAGGTTCACAATATTAATTTATTCATTGGAGCTTTACGTTGCAGCGGGAATATTTCACCCATATGTGATGAGAAAGAGGTCTGGCTAGTTCCTTGACTCAAGTGGGATCTATTGAATGTTCTGTATATACTGGTATAGAGGACGTATCTAGCATGGTGGAGTATAGACTCTGTGACTAAGAGATATACATATAGCGGCGATGGAAACTTGCCTATAAAACTTACTAGCCCAAATAATAAATGTTCACAAAAAAAACCAGTGTTAATCTCCATCCCTGAATAGATGTAGCCGTGTGATATGAAATACTCCTATTGGTCTTATCTTGGTCAGCGAGGTTACAGCTTTGAATGTTGGTAGAGTATCATACCGTTACTTGCAATCCAGGCAACTGGATTTAATATTGTTATGTTGTGTTATAATTCTTCATATTTTACAGTGCATTCAACTTGGCCCACAAGAGGCACTGGTGGAAGCAGTACATATACACAACAAAATAAATTAAGGACCAGCAGATATTGTGTTGCAAATTTCAGAACTCTACTTTATGAATCTGGTACCATTCTTATTCTAATGCTTCTGCAAGTCTTTGAAAAGTAACTGAAGCTTGTAGCTGTTAGGAAATTGTTCGTTATTCAATTAATATACAGTTAAAGGGGCAAGATCATACTTGCATAGGGAAAAATGGTCACTATCGGGGTTATTACATATTCTGAAAGAAC
>JAUTBQ010162467.1:0-12545 GCA_032361185.1 Lepetodrilus ovalis | reverse complement strand
TCATGTAATGAGGTCTCAAACTGAATTGTCAGTTACAATTAGTCTCCTTTCAGTTGTAATTGTTACTTTTGAAAAGAAATGACCATCCTTAGTCTCTCAGTACCATCCGGTGTCATCGCCTATGGGTGAGATATTCCCGCTGCGACGTAAAGCACTAATTCATTCATTCACCATCTGGTGCTTGCAGGTTTACTGCAACATTCAGCACTACGGATTGCGTGGGTTTCCTCCTACCTGAAACTGACAAGCCATGATAGAATTGAAAAAAGTGGCTCTAAACCCAAATTTAAAAAGACAATAACATTTTAAACATTATTCTAAATCTGCTGTCGTTTTCATAAAATAACTATTGTTCCCTTGAGGCGTTTTGTTTTCTTCAGAAAATGCATTTTTAGGAGATTTTTTAAGAAAATGCGTTATTCAGTGAATAAATATTCACATTTGTTTAATACTTTCTGCTTTCAACTTCACAGTTAATCAAGAAACAGCCAAGCTCTCTAGGAGCCCGGAGGTTCTCAAACTACGCTCGGCTGTATCTCAGGCACTTCAACGAGGTCGATCACGAGTTTATTGCAAGGTACGTGATCATCGTGATTTCATTACGCATGGGTGAAATATTCCCCCTGCAACGAAAAACACTAATTCCCAAAATAAAATAAAATCTGTGATTTCATACAATCAGTAATGTCTTATTTGCTAATTTGTAAAGTTTGGTGGATCTATAATAATTTGAAACTTACATCATCCTGTGAGTTGAAACAGATTCACAACATCCTAAATTTATGAGATCATAACCCAGTTTATCACATGTCGATTTAGGAAAGGATACAACTTGTGACGTTGTGGTGAAACTCTTGTTATGAGGTGACAACTTTTAGGACTGGTTTAGGAACTCCTAAATAGTTAGGAGACTGAAACATGGACCAGAATGTTTATTGGGCAAGATTTGAGTTTTTTGTTTGCCTTGTTCACCTTTGTGTACAACTTTTTCATTTCAGGTTGAATCGTGGTTACGGTCCGGCCTCATACTACATGACAATATTCACAACACCAATTCTAGTCGTATTGTCAAAGTAAGTGGAAAACCATCTCTCTATTACATCAAAGGATCTATTATTATTTCATCACTTATGTATGCCATCAGTTATTTTTGGTGATAATTTTTTCTATTGGTAATTGATGTCAGGAATTTGATTTAAACAATATTTATTCTCAAAGGTTGTTTGATACGGGCCAAAGATTCCTACAATGATGTTAAACAATAAATCGATCAAACTATTCTCAAATCATGTAAAAGAAAGAATTTGATGTTATAATTAAGACAATATTTATTAAGATTGATTGATTGAATTATTGCTTTACGTTGCAGCGGGAATATCTCACCCATAGGCGACGACATTTATTAAGACGATTGTGATGAAGTATCGCCTAAGTTCTGTAGTCGTTGCATATGGGTGAAATGTTTGCCGCTGCAACACAATGCACTAATTCAATCAATGAAGCAAACCTAACATCTGTATGGTGTTTGACGGCTGTGGTATGGACTTTATTTCAGAAATGTCGCTTTCTTTGCTGGATCTATTCTGGCAGTGTTGGCCTTGCTTACTGTGATAGATGAAGACGTGATCAGTGTTGAACACATCCTAACCATCATGACTTTAGCAGGTAGGTCGTCCTAGAACACATCCTAACGCACAAATTTCGATAAATCGTAGTCAAGATGTTGGACTATAATCTATATATTATCTCCCCTTTTTATTATCTCCCCTTTTTCAGGTGTGGTGGTCACAATCTGCAGCGCTCTCATTCCGGATGAGGTAATTAAGTTCTAAGTGCAAGGACGTTTCTGATCTCTACAAATGTCTATTATATTAATGGTAAAGGTAGTCTCTCTGTAAGTTATTCCAACCTGTAGTAAGTGCATTAATGATTAAGCAATAACTCATCTACTAATTATAGTATTACTTACATTTTACTTTTCTCCCAGCATGCTGTGTACTCGCCCGAGCGTCTGATGAAGAACGTGCTGGCACACATCCACTACATGCCCAGCCACTGGAACGGCAACGCTCACACGTACAAGGTCCGCGACGAGTTCAGTCTGCTCTTCCAGTACAAGGCGGTAAGTGTCACAGAGGTCTACTCCCCAGGAGGTTGAGAAGGAAAACAATGACAAAACGCTGATGCACTGACTGGAGTAATAATCCATTGACTGGGGGTAATAATTTATCCTTGGTCTGTCAACCGGTGCTCGCAAGTTTACTGCAACATTCAGCGCTATGGATGTTGCGGGTTTCCTCCTGCCCTCAAACTGACAAGTCGTGATGTTAGTGAAAGATTCTAGAAAACAACTATAAACCCCATTACAAATTTTTTTTAAATAAAAAATTATCACTAACAGCATACTTTAGAGGATGGTTTTGGTACAATATACGTGCTGACATTATTATTATTGTTATTATTATTATTCTTAGTATTATCAAAGTTTTGTTCACAAATCCCTATATAAAATTTGAGCTTGAGCATGAAATCGTACTCAAAACGTTTCATGATCATGGTGCCTGAACTTTGTTCTCGTCCTACAAAACCCGGATCTATTCTCAGCTCCCACTGCACGGATCTCGTCCCTCTATTCTCAGCTCCCACTGCACGGATCTCGACCCTCTATTCTCAGCTCCCACTGCACTGATCTCAACCCTCTATTCTCAGCTCCCACTGCACGGATCTCGACCCTCTATTCTCAGCTCCCACTGCACGGATCTCGACCCTCTATTCTCAGCTCCCACTGCACGGATCTGTTCTGACCTCTGTTCTCTGGCTGTAGGTATACCTGGTGGAGGAGCTGCTCAGTCCGATCATCACGCCGTTCATCCTGTGCTTCTGTCTGAGGCGCCGGTCACTGGAGATCGTCGACTTCTTTCGCAACTTCACTGTGGAGGTGGTCGGTGTCGGTGACGTCTGCTCCTTCGCCCAGATGGACATCCGCAAACACGGCAACCCTCAGGTATGACTCGGACGTGATAGGGATAAACAAGTCAGTTAGTTAGTTGTCGTAACCTATGGGTGAGATATTCCCGCTGCGACGTAAATCAAACAGTTAGTTAAGTAATTTAACTTTATTATCTCATGAGAACTGTTTTGCACATTGATTAGCTTTGTACATCTTTTGTCACATGTAATTGTTGAATATCGCAATGACATAAATATGTAAAAAGTTACGAGATCTAGTCTCGTAAAGATCTCCACATGAGTTATCCTGGATATTTATTTATTTAGTTAGTTCTTATCATTGAAAATTTCATTTAATAGTAATTTTAATTATGATTATTATTATCAGTGGGGAGGCGACACGGAACAGAAGACACGGAA
The DNA here is from genome assembly GCA_032361185.1 of Lepetodrilus ovalis. Taxonomy (NCBI): domain Eukaryota; kingdom Metazoa; phylum Mollusca; class Gastropoda; order Lepetellida; family Lepetodrilidae; genus Lepetodrilus; species Lepetodrilus ovalis. Next base: position 9,176 of record JAUTBQ010162467.1, on the reverse strand, counting down.
ACACCAGCAGGCGGAAGACGGAAAGACGGAACTCAGTCTGATGCACTTCCACGTATGTACACACGTGATCTGCTCTCTGAATCTTGCATACATTAGCCGATCATCGTCGTTGTTAGTTCTACAGCCAATTCCACACTAGATTTTTATATTCATGTTTTTCAATTCTGTTCTCTAGACTAACATATGCCTGACCTACAGGGGAAAATTCATTTGAACTGTGGGCAACGTATTTCTGTTAAGATATAGCACTGTTGGTGCCTTTACAACTTTGTTATGGGTGAAAGATTCCCACGGCAACGCAGAACAATAACTCTCCCTCACTCATTGTTTTTATTCTTCTGTTTTTTATGACATAATCATAAAGAAACAATTTATTTATTTATTTATTTATTTATTTCAAGTCATTGGTTTTACTGTTATTCAATTTTTGTTTTCAGCTGACAAACCCAGAATGGAAGCTACCTGACCAATGTAGTATATTTGTGAACACCATAAAAGAACAAGGTAAATATTTTGTTAGGCTCGAGAAAACATTTACCTCAATTTGCAGGGCTGGGTGGACATTTTTGTAACCTTGGATGAAAGAGTTCCATAATGTTTCGTAACCTTGATAGAAAAAGTTTAGGAAAGTTTCCATCCACAATCCAACAGGACCTGGCATCTCTTGATATACATCGTTTTTATTTCATGACCTCATGGCCTGTTCTACACCCAACCTCTGGGTGAGGCTAGGTGGAAGTTTCATAACTTCGGATTGGGGGAAGTTCCGTAAAGTTCCGTAAACGTTTGGTAACCTTGTGGCCTCGAGGGTTGGGGGAAGTTTTGTAAAGGTTTCTAACCTTGGGTTGGGGAAAGTTTTGTAAAGTTTTGTAATTTCGTGTTGGGGAAGTTCCGTAAAATTTTGTAACTTCGTGTTGGGGGAAGATCCATAAAGTTTCATAACCTTGAGGGTTGGAGGATGTTTTGTAAATGTTTCTAACCTTGGGTTGGGGAAAGTTTTGTAAAGTTTCGTAATTTCGGGTTGGGGGAAGTTCTGTAAGGTTTCATGACCTCGGGTTGGGGAAAGTTTCGTAAAGTTCCGTTAACGCAGGGGTTAATACTAGCACTAGTCCTGTAGCCAAAGCCAAAATGCTCAATGCTAAAGGTATCCTAAGGACTAGTAGAAAATTAGGATTTATTAGGCTTTTACTATATGTTGTCATTATCAGGACTAGTGCTAAAAAATGTTAGTATTAACTGCTGTTAATGTTTGGTAACCTCATGGTCTGCTCTGTGTCCACAGCCCAGAAGGACCTAACGTCGCTCAGCGTGATGCAGGAGGACAACGCAGCCTTCACATCCCTGTACAGCGCCATGCCAAGCCTCGGCACCGGCATCGGATACGGGGTGAGACTCGCGCTGAAGTACACGCTAGGCCAGTACACGCTAGGCCAGTACACGCTAGGCCAGTACACGCTAGGCCAGTACACACTAGGCCAGTACACGCTAGGCCAGTACATGCTAGGCCGGTACACGCTAGGCCGGTACACGCTAGGCCAGTACACGCTAGGCCAGTACACGCCAGTAGACAATTCTGTACAAAAGTCTCTGTGCTTTCACTCTTTATTGAATGATACAAAGTGATCTTAGCTATCTTAGCTAATTTTGTGTGAATAGTATTTTCAATTGTGTGTTGTTATATGTAAAATGAACATGATAAAAATAATAGTAATAATAATATTATAGTAATGATAATAAATTAAAATAAAGTAATAATAGTAATAATAATAATCCCAAATAGATCCATGACTTTGCAAATGAACCATCCAAAAGAATTCTCCATTGTTTTTTGTTATGTATATACCGGTACAATGATAATAATAATAACAGTAATATTAAACTAATAGTAATAGTAATGATAACAATAATAGCAATAATAACAATAATAATAGCAGGAATGGAAATTGACACTAGCCTAGCCTTAAAATACAGTAATAGTAAAAATTCACTTTTTGTTTTTGTAAACACTTATTATTTTTATCACTATTGGGGCTAGTAAGTTTCTATTCCTGTAATAATAATAATAATAATATTAATATTAATAACAATAATACATGTAACAACATTAATTTCAGTTCAACAGCATGATGGCTAGTAATGTAGTCAACCAGAGTACACTGACCCCGTCCAGCGTGGGCGGGCACCCCCACCCCGGCCACCCGACCACCCAGCCGCGACTACGAGGCGCCGTGACCAACGTGGATGGGCCGCTATTCTCGTCCATGCACGGCAGCATGCGCAGCTCGGCCGAACTGGCCACCGAGATGACCGGTAGTGGTCTGGGATTGGCTGCGCTGCCGTCACTCCACCTGGTGGACGAAGGGACGCGGGAGCTGATGGCCGCCGACATGAGCTTCAGCGCCCTCTATATGCACGAGATACGGAATCGCCGGAGCCGCTTCGGAGAGAGCATGGTGGACGACGCCCACTCGCGGGTCCTGTGGCAGCGCCAGGACAGCAACCCCTCGCACACCACGTCTCCGCACACACCATCGATGCCAGAGATACCGGAACGTCCTGTGGAGGAGGAAGTGGACACCAGCCAGAGTCAGAACACCAGCCAGAGTCAGAATTCCAGCCAGAATCGGAACACTGATCAGCCTTGCTAACCACACGCAGAACCAGTCGGGGGAACAGTAGCAATGTGACTGAAGCAGTAACAGTAGCGTGTCAAGAGTAACTTTGTGACTTCTCCAGGGAACAGTTGCTATGTGACTGAGTCTGGGAACACTAGCAGTATGAGTGAGTCAGAAATAGTAATGTGACCAAGAGAAGCTATGTGACTGCCATGTCACTAGGTTAGGGAACAGTAGCAATTGACTGAATCGAGACCAGAAACATGGTTAACAGAGTAATTGACTTATCTGGGGAACAGTATCATTGAAATCACTGATGTAGCAAGAGTAGCTAGCTATGTGACTTCCCCTGGGAACAGTTGCTACGTGACAGACTTGGGAACAATAGCTAGATGACCAAGTCAGGGAACAGGAGCAATGTGCAGAAATCAAGAACAGTTACATGGCAAGAGCTACTATGGCTTATCTGGGGAACAGTAGCTACGTGATTTACCCTGGAAACAGTCTGGAACAGAAGCATTGCGACTAATAAATGGAAAAAAAGTGACTGAATAAAGAACAATAGCATTGTAAAAAGATCTGACTATCCTTGCTGGAACAGTTGCAATGAAGACTCACCCAGCAACCTGATCGAATCGGTGAACAGTAGAAATATCAAAGCACTTGGGAACAGTAGTAACATACCCGACAACAGTAACATGATCTACTCAGGGGAACGGTAACAATGTGACACGCCCGGGAACAATAGTGTGACTGAATTAGAAACTTTAACAACTTGACATCCGGAAGCAATAGCTATGTGACTTTATCAGTAACAGTACATGACCCTACCCTGAGAATAGAAGACATGTTACATACTTTGGGTGTGTCAATACAGATCTTAATAGGTGTTGGGGGTAAGAAAAAGTCTTCTAGTTGCACCATTTTGTGTTCTCTACAGGCAAACCAACTTCTATTTATTAACCTTCATTGGAGTGAGTGGGTTTGCATGACTGTTTGGTTGATGTTGAGTTCTCGCGCAATATAGCGTCCAAGTATCTTGGTGTTTGGATTAAGATGTATATTTTGTGTGTCTGAGAAATGCTTGTAGTCCGAAGTGAATTGTCCACAGTTTGAGATCTGTAAGTATACATGTGACATAGCAGTAACATTCTCATTTTAATAGAATTGTAGGTAAAGTATTTAACTAGAAAAGTTTGTTGTGATGGTTCTGCATAGTGTGTATTGCCAGCTTTGCTTTCTCAATAGCCATTGCCATTGGTAGTCTACTAGGTCTATTAAACTATATGAAACAGATGAAATGAAATAACTGAGTGGCAATTTTATATGAAACAGATGAAATGAAATAACAAAGTGGCAATTTTCAGCAGTGGTTTCTGCTGACCTTTGACATTCTTCAAAAGTCAATTTTACTATTATGTAATTTCGACTTCAGTTGTCTGTTTTATGGATATGAATCTGACATTGGGTTATTTGTCTTTTCTCAGTATGCAGTCTGCTTATTTATAATTCCATACAGACCCATGAAGTCCTTGGCAATACTGCCGACTCGAGAGTAAACCTCTGTTCATCATTGCTTTAGAAATATTCAACTCAGCGGGAGATTGTATGTTTGCAGAAGTCTTGCCTTGTGAGAGTCGCATGACATGTTTCAGATAACCTTCACCCTTGACCTAATTCTCAGCACCATGTGACCTTGACATTTATATAATTCTCTGCATTGTGACCTTCACCTTTGACACAATTCTCATCAGGTGACCTTCACCTTTGACCTAATTTTCAGCATTACAGCAGTATTCCTTAACATTTTCCACGAAATGCACACAAAAGTTTGTCATGTTGGTAGGAAATTTTACCCTCCATGAATTTATTTTCGTGACATGTGTTTTAAAATTCTAGTCATCACAGAAGAACGTGTCGCCTGTTAGTGCTCTAGGGTTGGAGAGACTGTAGTGCTGTGAGAGTTATAAGGCCTATACTCTGTGGAACGAGACCTGTAATTCCCTTGCCTTGTTAGCATGACGTTGTCCAGGTAAAGATCAAACTCGTATTTTCCATAGTATTTCTGCGACATGGCAGGGATCTGCTTCATGGTACAGCGAGGCACAGAAACCAGGCCTGATACTGATACTTACAGAGTGAAATAGCTTTCCATCCTATCTACCGGTACTTTTGGAACCATGGAGAATATTCCACGTTGATCTGAAAACTTGGAACCTTTGCTTTTGATGCTCAGTGTGCCGACTAATGTTTTGAACATTTGAAAGATTGTTTGGTAGGGTCCCTCAAAATGCTAAAGTTGTGATGACCATTACTAAATTTTCAGTCCCAACAACAACCAAAAAATCTATTATGTCTTTGTCTTGTTGTCGAGAACCTGTACACTGCAACTACTTTGGATAAAAGTGTCTTGGAATTATGTTGTGGTTGACAATACACAATTTGTTTTGGCAAATTCAATGGCTTTTAATTTAGGTAATTGATGGTACGGTAATCCTCACAAGAGAATGCGTTGCTATAGCAGCAGCTGCATACCATTTCAGATACGTTGATCATTACCTTATTTGATTATTGGTTTTTAAAATTGATTTTTCTTTTCCATTGAATTGATTTTTATTTTACATTGACATATAGTCACTGTAGGAGCTTTTTACCATTATTAACATTGTAGTCATGGTAGCAATGATGAACGAGTCCAGTCGCATTACAGTGCCCCCTCGATATAAGGCTGTTCGATACAGAGCGGATTCGGATATAAGGCTGGGTCAGATGTGGACCCCATTTTGATTTTTTGTTATTTACCTTCACTATTATATAAGGCTGGTACTATGTCATGGACCCCAAATACAGCCTTATATAGAGGGGACACTGTACATGTAACCATATAAATCTTGTATTGAATCTTTTTCACTGTGAATAAAATAACTTTAAAGGCATAATGTCACAGATATTTATGGTTATTTTGGACTAGTTCTTAGCTACAAGTACATTCACTTGACATACAAAAAAACCTTTCCATCACTGTATGGTAGACAACATTCCATTCCAACACCACGGCATAGGACTTTGCCATTTATCACTGAAACAACCTGAATATGGTTGTATTACTTTTTTTTTCTGCTTCATTATAAATGCAAGGTCAAAGTGGCACAACTAAAATATAAAACGACACGCTTACGATCGTTCACAAGTCAGGTGCTACATCTGTGATATTATGCCTTTAAACCATTAAAAAAATTAACAATACAATAAACAATAAAAACCCTTGTGCTATTGTATTTCTGGTTCATATTGCAGCAGGACCCTAACATAATGGCATTTGGAAATCTTGAGGACAATGACGTGGACAACAACTATGAGGTGAGAAAATACTACCAAAAATTATTGTATGTTTCTCAGCAAGTACGTCTATATCTAATATAATAGTATCACCTGTTAACCCTCTCCCTGCTGCAAGCAACCGGAGATACCTTAAACAGCAGTGTATGTGCATAATCCAGCAGTGAGAGGGTTAATGGTCTATATTATGTGGTACGGTAGATCTACCAATAGAAGGGCAATTTTCCAATGGTTGTATCAATCAGTCTTGTACCCTCATCATGTTTAGGCCATAGTTATTTAATTCCCTGGTTATAGGCCCATATGACACCAGTTTAGATATACTATTAGTTATTTCGATTGTTCACGGGTGATACGGTGTCATGTCAGTCGGCAAGATTCCATATTTCATTGAATTCATCTGGCAAGTGAACGAAATAAAAAACAAAAAACACAATTACTTAAATTAGCAAATAACGTAGGTCTATATAAATGTCAATGTATCCGAATATAAAATAGTTGTTGGTATATGCATAATGCTATTTTAATAGATAGTAAACCTTTGTTACAACACTGAAAATACGAACAAATGTTCCTTGAAAACTTGACCTGGATGAGCCACGTCATAATAAAACACGTCTATTGTATTACAGAATATTCCCTAGAGGGACGTAATTGCAGGTAATCGGTGAGTTAGCAAAACACGTCGTCAGGAAAGTACAACATGTTTTTATGCACAGTTGACTGATTGATATTTCCGGCTGAATGCACACAGCACAATCTCTACACGATCTCTGGGGCCAGGACACCCACCTGTTGCACCCACTACTCGATGTTATATAGAACTTTATCACAGATTGCGAGAAGGTAGGCTTGCAAAAGTATACTACTTTCCATCCGAGTAGTGTTATTCAATTTCGAGTTAAGAAGACGTGTTTATCAGAAGTGGTTGAACTTAGAGTACCGCCAAGCGCAAGGTAGGTCAGACGTAGGCTATTTACAGTTCCAAGTGCGGCTATGTTAGTACTATTGTGCACTGCTGCTCTTGTTGATGTTATGCGAAGGAGAACGAATGTCATAAGAAATTTATGAGAGGTCGTTATTTGTAATCGTAAACAACGGCCGCAGGTAAACTGTTTACCATAACACGTCAGACATATCGCTGAAGCAATGTAATGTTTGTGCGTGAGAGAGAGAGAGAGAGAGAGAGAGAGAGAGAGAGAGAGAGAGAGAGAGAGAGAGAGAGAGAGAGAGAGAGAGAGAGAAAGAGAGAGGAGAGAGACAGACAGAGAGGGAGAGAGAGCGAGAGAGAGAGAGCGAGAGAGAGAGAGAGAGAGAGAAAGAGAGAGAGGAGAGAGAGAGGAGGGAGAGAGAAAGAGAGAGAAAGAGAGAGAGAGAAGGAGAGAGAAAGAGAGAGAGAGATGGGGAGAGGGGAGGGATGAGGGAGATAGAGGAATAGAGAAGGTCAGGAAGTTGCAAACTATTAAATCTAGTTAAATATCTAAATTAACCAAAATGTTTTGCGACATACCTAACACGACGCCCTCTATTAACCCGGATGTGAGCTGTCATGAAGATAATCTCCAGAATCATCTTGGTAGTCGTACCAGACTTCATCCTAGTAGACCCTGTGATTGGTTCAGGCTGGAGTAAATAGCAAACATTCCTGCCAGTTTCACCAAGCATTGAACATATAGAAGGAAGGAGAAATACAATGTGTATTGTTTTAAATACATTATTAGGTTCCTAAAGCAGTTCTTAAAATGAATCAAACAATTGTATAAACCTAAAGAATTGATGATCTTTCACAACATACGGATTACGGTGATTGATTTACTTCCAAATGATCTGTTATCAATTAAGACGACATTTTTCCTGGTAGGCAGTTTGTATATTTACATAGGTTACTAGGTTAGCAGGAGCTTGTAATCTCTCGGACGTCTGATCAAGGAACAATCACAGCGTACTATTATAACAACATGACTAGTATAGTCTATGTAAACAAACAAACTTACTGGTGAAAAAATTACCTGAATTATCGACAACAGATCATTTGGAATTAAAGCAATCTCTGCGGTATGTGCATCCTCTCACCCCAGAGGTAACTGTTACGCTAGTACTCCACAGCGTAATCAGTAACTCTGGAGTGCGAGGATGCGGTATGTGGTGCATAGATCATATACGTTTATATACAATATGAGTCTATAGTGTTCGAGTCACTTAAGCTGAATGGCATGGGTTTTATTTTCTTTCTATAAACGATATATTGATATTATGCACATTTAAACAGTGAAGGCTATTTTATAAAGTTAAATCGAAAAATAATAATCAATGTGGTTTGTTTTACAGTGTTGCACGTATACATGACAATTGTACATTAATGTTCTTCCTTATGCTGACTCAGTCGGAAATGTATGATAGCGACCGTAACGATATGATACAATGAGTCTGACTAATCCACTAGAGCAGGGCGTTATATTACACAAACAATATCATGTCAATGCGATCTACTACTTACACCAATCACAGGATTGAGGATGTAGCAATTAGAACTGTTTTCGAGTTTCTCTACCACTGCAAAACACAGTAAATTCAATTGCTAGTCGGATCATTTCCATTATTAATAATAATTATTATATCACGGTATGGGATTGTGAACGGCTGGGTCATATTTTCAGACCCGCCGAAGTGAACGATTTATACCGCGGGAAATAAGTCGGTTTACGTGCAGTAGTGTAGCTTTTTTTATAGTGCTGCGATTAAAGTGTTAGATTATATAACTGCCCACACTGACAATGAAACCATCGATTATGATGCCTGTAATTGTGTAAAATATCCAGACCTCTAGTTACTTTACAAATGTTTTTCAGACCACATGTCGGGGATTTAGATAATGTATCATAAGATTTTATAAATGACATGCATATTATCGAAATCCTTATTATCAATGTTTTAAAAATACTATCCAGGCAACTGACCGCTGATCGAGAGTACATACATACAAATTTCAAATATTTACGTCCGGTATAACAGGCGAGATATTCTTATGGCAAAGCACGTCATGTCAAATTTGCAGTGAACGATTTACATACCATGAGCAAAACCGTATATAATATTATATTGGGTGGACAAAAAAACACAAACGCCCCGAATTTTAAGGGTTAATAAATTTGAGAGAGAGAGAGAGAGAGAGAGAGAGAGAGAGAGAGAGAGAGAGAGAGAGAGAGAGAGAGAGAGAGAGAG
>JAUTBQ010162456.1:0-12546 GCA_032361185.1 Lepetodrilus ovalis | reverse complement strand
GATTTAGGTTACTTTTATCAACTCGTAGGATAACATTGATATCAAAAGACACTCGGTGGAGATTCTCTATATATACAAAACTGTTAATTGCTGTGCAATGGTGTGATTGTAGGACCCGTCGTTAGATGATGGAGGAACATACAAATGCACAGCAGCTAATGATCTCGGTGAATCCAATGCAAACATCACACTAAACTTTCAAGGTAAGTTTTACACTGAAGAACCATGTATTTGACAGAATGCAGTGTACCTTTGCTTGCAGATGAAACATATATTTTCATTGCACTTTACATGTTAAAGATCTGGCAAACAGCATTATGCATTCTCAAGTAAGAGAGCTATGGCCAGTTGAAAATGGAAAATATTTTAAGATAATAGAATGTAATCAGTTTAATTTTTGTATCATAACTTTTGTAGACATGCTCTAGAAAAATAGTGTACATGGTAATCTTTTCTCAAATGGGATCGAAACCTATGGCGTATCTGGCCGTAATTACTCTGATAATTCTAACAGCAGAAAATAATTAAATTGTTAGAAAAAGATTACAATTGAAAATGATTTGTGTTCGTATAATTAGTAATAACTAAATTAAAGTAATATGTTTTCTAATTGAAATGGTAAAGAAATAAAAAAAAAATATTTTTAAAATTAAAATTATAAATTTGTAAAATGACTTCAAATATTTATTACGTTAAGATTTGAAAAAAAGTGATCATGTTGGAAAGAAATTATTTCTGACAATTAATTTAGGTGTTAGAATTATTAGAGTAATTACGGTATTCAGGCAGCACTGTATTTGTTAAGAATGCCAGCTCTCATTGTACGCTGTGTTCCAGGCACTGAGAAGAAGGCACCAGGCCAGGCACCAGTATTCAAAGAGAAGCCGAAGGTGTTACAAGAGAACGGGAAGATAGTGATGGAGTGCAAGTGTACTGCCAGCCCCAAGCCTAACATAGCCTGGTTCAAGGGAACTCAGCAAATCTCCACTGCACCTCGCTTTGCTCAGAAAATCTCAGAGAATGGAAATGAATACACTCTTAGACTGGAGATATCAGTACGTCCCAATGTGGAGTAGTAGTAGTCATTTAAAACATTATTATTAATATTATTATTATTATTATTATTATTATTACTAGTAGTACATGTAGTAGTAGTTGTAGTACTTTTTTTAAACATTAGTACTGATAATAATAATAATAATAATAATAATAATAGGCATTGTTGCAGATGCTGGTTCTTTTCCCCAAATTTACCAGCTTGCTATTAAACCTAATTGATTTCAATATGGATATTTGTAATTATTTCAGAGTTTTGTCAAAGATGATGGTGGTGTGTATAAAGTGACAGCTAAGAATGACGCTGGAGAAGGCAGCGCTAACATCACACTCAATCTGGAACCGTGAGTCACTTTCCAGTACTACATACTACATACAAATACAAATACAAAAACAGCCATTTTATTATAGCCTTCTTTATTATCATATATCTTTTTGCATAGCCATTGTTTATGATCACTTCAATCACTCCACACACTGATTGTAACAAAGACATGTTGTCCAGAGTGTTATTGTGTTGGTACTGTAGTAGAAGTGAGATCTTTAATTGGGGTTAGTGACACATCCTTCAATGGCTTATTTAATAGGCTACATTTGAGTCATGAAATTATTACAGTATGTTAATTCATTAGTTAAATTGATCTGAATGAAGTAATGCAGAAAAGGAAAGCTGTTGAACAAAGAAGATTATTTCAGTAGACACTAGTTTCTCCATTTGTTGGTGAAATAGACATTGTACAAGCACAAACCATCTAGAGACAAATACATACCAAGGAAAACAATGGAAATGTTCCTATGTGTATTCATGACACCTTTGACTGTTTTGCAGACCCAAGCCAGCTCCTCCTAAGCTCGGTGGGAAACCTTCAATTCGTTTCGAGGAAAAGGGCAACATAATCTTCATTGAGCAGCCGATAACATCTCCTGTGAAACCCACAGTGATGTGGTACTACAACAACCAGCCATTGAAGGCTGGTGGCAGATATGTGATGGACGTTCCTGAGGAGAAGGGAATGTTCTACCCAACGTTAGAGATAGAAGATGTAAGCCTGCTAACTTCAATACTTCACACACTGTCCATACAATGCTAGTACTGTTCAGAGCAGTGTGTGAGGCATCTACCTATCTATTCGTATTATACTGTATTTATTACATATGGCAGTATATCCTCCATCCTCGCACTGCTCAGTATTCATGCCATACACCCTGGCACACGTCAAGTTTCTCTGTGGATGTGTGCCAGGGTGTATGCCGTGAAGAGTAAATGGAATAAGTACCCCGGGTGTGAGGATGTGTGTGAGGATACATTGCCATATGTCATAAATAAAGAATAGTAGATAGATAGATAATAGATATGTTTATCACCTCATTAAAAGACATTGCCAACACATAAAAGAATAACATATAAGATGAGGTAACGCAAAGGCATGTATGATTGTATGAAGCATCATGGCTTTAGAAAGCGCACCATTAGACTCAGTTTTTGCAATATGTCTTAAGAACTGTTTATTTTAAAATGTGTCAACCACCGATTATTTACGATTTGCTTTGGTATAAATGGCATGTACTGGAATGTGTGCAGGTCTCAGACAAAGATTCAGGCAACTATAAGATGGTGATCCAGACGCCAGGAGGAGAGATCACTGTGCCGGTCGCAATCAACGTCTCAGGTCAGTAAACGTAAACCTTCTAAGGCCTTGAATGGCAGGCTAGGTTGTATACTCCCCAGGGAGTTGAGAAGATACACAAGAGCACACAGATCCATTGCCCGGTGTAATAATGTAGCACTATGAGCACGCTACTCTCGACGGTGGAATATAGGTCAATATTAATGTGCACATTATTATTATTATTATTATTATCATTACCCACTCTGGCTACTAGGTAGACCAATATTGTCCACCAGCTAGCATTGACACATATAGATCTGGGTATCCTTTCACAAAGCTCTCTTATCCTCTAAAAGACCATAGCACTCTCTTTGCAGTGCATTAGCTGTCGGCAAAGAGAGCACTGTGGTCTCTTAGTGGATAAGAGAGTTTGATGGAAGGATACCCTGCTGGTCACCATTCAGTCTAAGCTGGTTGTCTTTTTCAGATTAACGTTGATTCAATGACTGGCTAAAATGAAGGTCTTCTGGCTTATTAAATCTAACATCAGAAATATATCTTTTATTAACATAATATTATTTTTGTTTTCAGAACTGAAACCAAAAGTTAAAATAGAAGCACCTAAATTCACCCAGAAACTCATTCCAAAGGTAACAGTCTGAAATATTAGTTAACTTAATATAGCAGATTATCATTATTCAGGATAGATTCTAGCAATTTCATTGGTCAGTTGCCGTCCTGTATTAGCCCGTACACCCCTGTTCATTATTTACACGTTAGTGTGACGATGACCGCCTATGACACGCCCCCTCCCCAATCCCTATAACACAGTCTATACGGTACGGAATATTGCCGTCTTCCTTGAACAATTATTATCTAGCAATCAAATACTAGTCCTATATATTATAGAATAATGATAAATTTGTTACATGTGCGTGTATCGGTGTGTACAGGATTTTACGAGCTTCAAGTTCCTGTACACCCCTCGACCTGCGGGATGTACAGGAACTTTCATCTCGTAAAATCCCATACACACCGATACACGCACATGTAACTAATAATATTGGTGTGAGTGACCATGACAAGTGTTCAATCAGTAGGTATTGATCACCTTTCAAAGCAATCTTCAGTAATTAGACCTTAAAGAATATTGATGGTCATATATTGGATTGTAAAGTTGAACTTTCCATTGCTTGTTGATCAGATCCAGTTGCAAAAACTTTTGTCTATTATGATTTTATACTCAGATTTTATACAGGGATTTATAAACGAAACTTTGGTTTTCCCGTGACTTTGTATCTCCTAAACAAAACCAACTTCCACTACTTCCATCAGTTGGATCATTGCAAAATCACGTACAATATTCCTGTGGAAAGCTTTCACAACGCTCTCTTATCTACTAAGAGACCATATAAGCACTCTCTTTGTAGTGCATTAGCTGTTGACAAAAAGAGTGTTATGGTCTGAGGAAGTAGATAAGAGGGCTTCGTGAAAGGACACCCAGAACACTGACTGCCACAATGTTTGCTGACACTACCTTCTGCCTTGTAGTCTGTCATGGATGGTGATGCTGTAGACTTTGTGGCCAAGGTGACAGGGACAGAGCCGATCACTGTCACATGGTCAAAAGACAAGAAAGCCCTGAAGAACTCAGACATTCATAGCATCTCCTATGACAAAGGAAACTGTCGTCTATACATTCCGGAGGTATTCCCAGAAGATGCTGGAAATTACTCAATTGAAGTACAGAACAAAGGCGGTTCAGCCAGCTCAATGGCAAGCCTTCAGATTAAAGGTCAGTCAAGGGAGGCAATTCATTTAGGTTTAACTGTCAGTCACCAAGCAGACTAAATACATTTGACAGTAAAATCTCTCTGATTTGGTAATGATACCTGAGAGCATTGCCTTTGCATGGCTCTGCTACACTGGCATCAGTCAAGAGCTGTCAGTGCTAGAGTTTGATGGCTCTGCTACACTGGCATCAGTCAAGAGCTGTCAGTGCTAGAGTTTGATGTCCATGTATACGGTACTTGGCTGTGATACAATGACACTTAAATTGGTTCAGTTACATATTTCCATGAATTTTTATTAAATTTGTTTCAGAAGCTGAACAGGCAAAGCCAGAAGTAAAAAAAGTGGAGGAAGAAAAGGCCAAGCCACAAGAAGTAAGAATGTGTGATAGCTAGACAACTTTAGAACATTATACATCCATTTCACGTCTATCAATGTTAATGTTCGATTTTGTATGTAGATTTTATATGCAACTTATTTCCATTTCTATAGATTTGTATGCATACAGTATTAATACATGTATATGTTAAGATCTTTTCTTATGAATAACACCACATGAATGTTAATTTTTATCTATGTATAATTATTTTCTTTTCTTTCAGAAACAACCTGGTATGTATTCCATCTAGTGTAACATTGTGCATTGTGCTTGTAGAATGGTTATGCAACAATTTTCCCGAAGTAGAGTTTATTTGTAGATGCATTGGAAAAATAAAATAAAATGAATTGCAGTACTATATAGTATAGTTAATACTGTATATTCATATTGACATATATTTATGTTCTTTTTACAACATTACAAACTCGCAAATAAAGAAATACTTATGATGACAAGACGTATATATTAAAAGATGTAGTTTAATATTACTGTGTCGTTTATACATACATGAACAATATGTTCTTTATTTATACATATATTATGTTGTTACCATGACTACTACTATATATACACACACACACACACACACACACACACACACACACACACGTGTGCACACTCATTGTATATACTAAATTGCCTCGAATAATGTTCTCATATGTATTAAAACTTATTTGCACAACAAGAACAAAACAAGATCACTTTTAGTTTGTCACATAACTTAGCAAGCTCCCTTTCCTATTAATTGAGAAGGCTGGTGAAAGCACAGACAGATGATCTGACGCGAGAGTCGCCGATACTGAGCATCATACATCCACGTCTGATAAGGCGCTGGTCATACTAGACTGCAGTGTCAGCATCACTCTGGGTACAGCAGTATTCCAACCGGCACTGGCAGCTCTACTGCAATGCTAGATGCTATACCATGATTACTCTAATAATTCAAATCCTCTAATAATTTGAACACCTAAATTAACTGTAGTGGGTTTTTTTTATGCCCTTAAAAATTCATGACATTTTTCAAATTTTGATATTTGTATTTTACATTCTTCAAATTGAGAATTGTTTATTTATTTAAAAAAAAATCTTTACCCTTTCAATTACAAACTTATTTTCTACTTTAATTTGGTTGTCCCTAATAATCTGAATGCAGATCATTTTCAATTTTCATCTTTTTCTAACAATTCAAACAGCTACAAATGTAATTATTTTCTCCTATTAGAGTAATTACGGTATGTGTATATACAGGTCTCAGTTTGCTGTGATATGAGTGAAACAATCTTGATAGCGGCTATGTACCCCAACAGACATTCAATACTAATTGAGGAATTTTATTAATCATGTGCACAAATTCTAGGAAATTCAGCAAAATGCATGAATGGATAGTGCATAACTTTGCAATGATACTGAATCATGTTTTGGTGAATGTATAGCTAGTCTAGTGATGGTGACAACGACCAGGAACTGAGTGCACCCACCCACCTGTACATCATTACTGACTGCTGTAGCTGTAGTGCTTGTAGAAGTAGCTCATGTCTCCCTGTGTGCCTGTAGTTGACCTATCTCTCCCAACCCCGACAGAGCCCCAGCCTGCTCCTGCTGACACACCACAACCAAAACAGGAATCTGGAAAGAGCACGTCTGTTAAGATAGAAGATAAAGAAGCTCCAAAACAAGATTCTGTTAAACCAACACCCACTATTGTAGAGCACCCCCCGGAAGAACTAACCAAACCTGAAGTCAAAGGTAACATAGAAGACATGAATAATAAAAATAGTAAGACTGACAATAAAAATGCAGGCAGCAAGTCAGGGAGGTCCGGTAAAGGCAAACAGCCAGCGTACCAGAAGAAGCCAACTACTATCCTAGAGGAAGGTGAGGTATCCAAGGGTTCTATGTACCAGTTCCTTGTGTCACGGCTCAAATGTCTGCTGCTAGGAATGCCTCTGTACTGATGATTCTGCATTCACATAGGCTGCAATGTGCAGTTTGACAAGAGCACTTGTTGCTTGTATTGGAAACCGAGTTAGCTCAAATGCATCATCTGATCATGTTAATACGTAAATATGAGTAAAATAGTACTATCATGATAATTTTTTGAATACACATGAATTGGGCATACTAACTCGTCAGAAACTGTGAAAAGATTCATATAACATGTCTATCAAAGCCTGAAGTTAGTGATTGAAAATGTAAAACCTGCATCATTCCCCATACATCATCTTCATGATTCTATGTTTTTATGAAGCTAATTTATGGGGAATTAAGCTGATCTATTGGAAATGAAGCTGATCTATGGAAATGAAGCTGATCTATGGGAATGAAGCTGATTTATGAGGAATTAATCTGACCTATGGGAATAAAGCTTATCTATGGGGATGAAGCTGATCTATGGGAATGAATCTGATCTATGGGGATGAAGCTGATCTATGGGGATGAAGCTGATCTATGGGAATGAATCTGATCTATGGGGATGAAGCTGATTTATGGGGAATGAATATGACCTATGGGGATGAAGCTGATGTATGGGGATGAAGCTGATCTATGGGAATGAATCTGACCTATGGCTATGGGGATGAAGCTGATCTATGGGAATGAATCTGATCTATGGTGAATGAAGCTGACCTATGGGGAATGAAGCTGATCTATTGGAAATGAAGCTGATCTATGGGGAATGTAGAGTGTAGTAGTTTTATAATATTTCTTTTACAGTTTCTGATGTTAGTTTACTTAGGGATGCTTGCAAATGATTGGGACAAAGCCTTTCTTCTAAATATATGATGCACATCAAGGGAGGTAATCCCACATAGCCTGGGCCCTTCTGCTCAGAACAGTTGTAGCTACACATTGATTGAAAGACAAATTTTTGGAACCTGCTACAAGTGCAAGTCCATTGTATGAAACACTTTTATCACTGCAATACTTGAGAATATGATTAGCTAAAACTATTGTGATAAAAGTGATTTGTGCAAACAAGCATTCATTTGTAGCGGGTCCCTAAATTTTGGCTTACAATCAGTTATAGCTACAACTGTTCTGAGCACCAGGGCCATGGATAGTTCATGTTAATAATGTCAATTGTCAGTCAACAGCTTGTACTCATAACAGCAGACATTTGAGTGATGGTCAAACCATGAAACTATTTAAAAACTTGAAAAATTATATTGTATTGTAGATTTAATGTGTACGTGTTCATATGCACTGCATATTTGTGAACATGTTTTGACCATCTTAAATGTTGTCTCTGCAGATAATTGTTTGTGTATTGTTACAAACTAAACATGATACACCAGTTACCTAATGTAAACATGACGCTATTGAGGATAGCTTATACTGTCATCTTAACTCTATGTCATAGTATGTGTTGTACGTCCATCATCATACAAGTCCCAAAATTGTAAATAATAAAATTCTGTTGTCTAGAACTGTTCTGATAACTATCTACAGAAATTCACATATTTATGGTTTTGGGCCATCAACTTGAGTAGGTATCTACGGTTTAATAATTACTCTTATAGATTCTAACACACTCATCCTTGCACATAAAACACTTATTTCCTTTTCATGAGCATAACATCCAAAATAATGTTAAAACACTAGTAAATATAACAATATTGTCATTTTAACAGTCAGTATTATAGTTATGTAGTCAATAACAGCCCTTCACATCATTACAAGTAGTTCACATATAAGGTATAAAAAAATATATGCCTATTGGCCAGCTATTTTAACACTAGTATTGATAAGCAGTATATACCCAGTACTTGTGTATGTGTGTCTGTACTGGGGGAGTTGACATTCTGGAATTGAATGAAGAGCACAATGGGTATATTCATACAGCATTAACTATAGTGAAGTATAGACAGTGTTGACTGTAGACAGTGTGGACTAGACTGTAGACAGGTTGGACTGTAGACAGGGTAAACTATAGACAGGGTGTACTAGACTGTAGACAGGGTGTACTAGACTGTAGACAGGGTGGACTGTAGATAGGGTAGACTAGCCAGAGTGGGCTAGACTATATACAAGGTGTACTACACTGTAGACAGGGTGGACTTTAGACATGGTGGACTAGACTGTAGACAGGGTGGAATGTAGATAGGATATGTAGACTGAGTAGAAAGAATAGACGTAGACTAATGAGAACTGATTGCTAACAAAGTGTAGGTTGAGCACAAACTCAGATGCCATTTCTTTATCTCAATATTCCCCCGTGTACTAGAGTACATAGCTTCAAGATATTAAAACATGTTGTAAGAAGCACATTAATCATAGAAAATCAATATGGCTATCATATCTAACCAATTTTAACATGATAGACCTAACAACTTAAACAAAGCTTGATGTAACATATGATATATTTAAAGAATACAGCTGTCTATAGTTTTAATATCAGTTTGTGTGCATTATTGTAATAAATTGTATTTGAATAACATACCAGTTTGTATAGATGAAAATATTGTCAGGTCATATATTCCTACAGCTATTAATGACAAATGTAAATATTATTCATAGTGTTACACAAATTACTAAATTTTTCAGTTATACTATTTATTTATTATTGAATAGGAAATGATAAATGTGTATTTTAAATAATAAGAAATAATGTAATAATATTAAAAAGAAGTGGTGTAATGTTATCACAAGATAAAGATTATATGTGTGTGTGTGTGTGTATGTGTGCGTGTGTGTCTGTCTTGTGTCATCATGTCCTCTGTCCAATTGTAAGCCGATGAGGACAATGATGAGGACGGCTACGAGGCTGATGAGGACCGGCCACAGGCGCCCGAGATCAACGTTAATTATTATGATGATGATGACGACGGTAGGTGTGCATGTCGACATCAACAGGAATATGTACATGTGTGTTACAATCACTAGAGGACAAATAACTGCTGATATAATATTGGTTGTTCTTTATTTTTACAAAATAATAAGCTGTGAACTTTGTGTTCTATGTATGCTACTTGTACTAACCATAGATGTCATGTATTTTCTGTTCTAATTAAATTGCAAAGCAACAGTTTTTTATTTTACATTTTCATATGGTAAGATGAATCAAGCAGGAAATTACATTTGCTCATTGTCATTCATTCTCCATTCTATGAAAGTATTTATGGCTGCCATGTATTTTCACATTTTCTGGGGTGAGCATAATATGAACAAACAGTAACACAGAATTAAGACTTACGATGGAATATTTTGCTGTAGCATTGCAATAATAATGCAGTAAGATATTTATCCTAACATGTAGGGCACATAACTGCTATGTCAATGTTGTGATGATTACATTATGTAATGCAGGTCAATATACAGTGTACTATATACAGTGGGTTTTTTCTCTCTTTAAGTTAATATGGAAAAAGTTTGGTAAATTTATGCAATTCATATTTAAAAAAATCATAATACATGTACATGATAGAATATTTATTTATAGCACTAATGTTGCTGTAATCACATTAACAAAAGCCAGCTGAAAGTCTTTTCTGTGTATAATATTGTAAAAAATACTGTGATTATGAAAATGTTTTAAGCATGTAGCAATACATTAAGACTGTACGTAGTGGCAATTTGTCTGAGAAAAAAGTCTGCCTAGTCTAACACCTTGTATGGTTGTGAATGTTGTGTATGTGTTGATATGCTCTATGGTCATAGTTCTGAAACACTCATGGTGAACACGTTATCTCCAAATATATGGATGCCAAGAATCACAATGTTATAGTTGAACATATTTTCCCTCTCTGTGTAAAACATACATGTCACTCATGCCGTAATACTTTTTCAAAGTCAACATATGAAAAGTGCTCACTGGAATATTTCTTGTTACATGTGAATTTTTATAAAAATTGCTGGTACCAGTACACAAGTCCACCCTACTTATACAATACAAGGTAAGTTCTATGATCAAATCTCCTTTAGTCTTTAAACTCAAAAGTTTGAGTTTGAATCCTAGCCCAGTACCCAGTAACCATTCCACAGTAGATACCAGTACCTCACCACAGTGGAAAATACTACCACACCACAGTGTACAACTACTACACCAAAGAAAACAATACTACACCAATGTGGAGGGCAATACCACACCACAATGGAAAACAGTATCATACCAGAGTGGAAAAACAGTGCAATCAGTATGTTAGTGGTGACTAGCAGACACATCTAATCTTTATATTATAAGTCATAGTTTGTGAACAATACACTAGGAAATACCACCCCACCCCACCAGCCCCACCAAACCCCACCTTTCCTATCTCACTAGTCTTTGAAGTATTACATTGGCGTTGAAACACACCTCATGGTAAGTTCAGAACTTTGTATGTATTTATACATATACATGTATATGCATTTAATAATAATAGCAGAATTGCTTATAATAATTATGTGTTGCCATAGTATTTATGCCACTGTTATAAACCATTAATAATGACAACTAAGCACCTTAAAAACATGGTACATATTGATTTCTGTATGTACCTCTTTCCTTTCAGCAGAAGCATTGCATGAGAAATTTTTAAGTAATTAGTATTGACATTATTCATAGATTGATTAGCTTTTTATGTATAGTAGAGGTAGATTTTTAACATTTACATTTATATACATAAAAAAAGATAACTGTTGTTGCTTTCAGAGCAAATTGAAACTCAAAAATGGTTTCCAGTTACTTGATCTACAGACTGATAAAATATGTGCAATTTCAAACTTTATATTTCTCCATTTTAACATGACGTTGGGATTTTGTCATTCAACTGCAATCTCAAAAACTAGTGATATTTTCCCAGAAATGATTTGCTATTTAGTATTATTTGGCTGGTAGTAGTCCATTGGTATGTGTTCCATGGCATGGCTTTGTTAGAACAGTGGTCGCCTGCCAGACACTGTAGCTGGGTCACGCTGACCTCACGGCCAGGAGGACTTGGTCTTCAAACAGCAGTGTCCATTAATGGAGCATGATTTCCATATGCTTATTTATTAATTAATTAAATAAAAAGTTTCTATCTTAAATATTTAATTTATAAAATATTTCACAATGCACATGTGATACCAGATCAGTCCCATGGTGGTGGTTTACTCATGTAAAACTCATTTTCTATATTGTAATGGAATATATGTGATATAATGCATACTAAATTAGATTTTTGCTTTCTATTCCACAGGTAGAGGGGCGGTAAGTGAACTATTTTCTTATTCACAAGCAATGGCATTACAGAGCAAATCTAAATGTTTTCAACAAAAGCAAAAATTGATTGAACATAGCTACAAGAAAATAGAGCAATACAGATGATGTTGTGAGATCAACCGGACACAAAGCAATAACTTATATTTATATTAATATACAACAATAATTAGTAGCGCAATTTATGTGTTTTGAAAATGTCAAAATATACCTAATTATTGCAAAATACTTGTTATGGAAAAAATGTGATTAAACTAAAGTACTATAGCAACATTAAATACTTTCAGTTTAAATGTTTTTTATTTAAATATCTTTTCTGTTTTTCCATTGAAGGAATCTGATGGTGAGAGACGAATGTCCAAGACAGGAAAGCCTAAGGGTGATGGTCCGATTCTTCTAGAGAAGCCAGGCAATGTCGTCGTACAAGAGGGTAGGTAACTCCTGGAGAAACAATGAACAGTTCTTAAAGGCATACAATCACAGATTTTTATGAGCACGTAGCACTATATTTGAGTAATAAATGTAAACTACATTCA
>JAUTBQ010162445.1:0-12546 GCA_032361185.1 Lepetodrilus ovalis | reverse complement strand
GACATTGCATCCTACCAATATCGCGTCAGAAATGTAACTTCTGCGAAATTGATGCCGGGCCCCCGTGGGGCGGGATTCTTAATGGTAACATATAGATTAGTTGACTTCGTAATTGTAACATATATATATGCAAGTTGACATATTACTGATAGGCTAGGATATAGGCAATTTGAGTAGGTGATAACATGAAAAGAACAATAGACAATATAGACCTAAGATGGACTGTAATCTGATAATCTGTAACTTGTTGTTAGATGATAACATAGATGGCTGATTGAGAGAAGCTGATGTTGCATTCTTTTGTGATAGAATCCATTTCATTCTACTTCATGTGAAAGTTGTTAGCAGAAAGTCTAAATGGATTTGAACCTAGATCCTTTCCAGATTGGAGCAAGCATTTGTTTGTCTAAGATGGATAGTGATTGAAGACCGATAAACTGCATGCATAGTTTGGTTTGTGTGTGTGTGCATGTGTGCGTGCATGTGTGCAAGCATGCATGTGTGTGTGTGTGTGTGTGTGTGTGTGTGCGTGTGTTGCTACATAACAAGAACAAATTAAACCGACTTATTTTTTTCTCCATTACACAGCCACATTTTTATTGGCGAGAAAAAAAGATGAGATATTTTGGGTGGAAATGGATACAAACGGATAACATAGAGTTGTATCCAGTTCAGATCATCAATCATTCATCGCTCTTACAACAGCAAAGTCTAACATGACCAATGTTCGAGATTATATCAAATGGACACTACATTATGTTGCCTGCCTAGTTACTGTAACTGTCTTATCAGCACACAGAAATATCTCTTAATAGCTTCTGTTCAAACCCGTGGGTTTAACCAAGCAATTAGTTAATCTCTCACACTACTACGTAAATTAATGAATATATTAGCATACGGCAAAGATGTTTTCCTGAAGTCTTGGCTAGACATTAACGACTTTCTGTACAGCGGCCATCAACGAAGATCCAATAAACGTGTTGTTCACGTGAGTGTCATATATAGGTGTGTATATATAGTGAAGCATCGGTATAATATTGAACCATCCTGAAGAAGGGATGAAGAGATACTTGGGGAAATTTTATGTTTTACTTAAAATTCGTAATTATTATTTTTACGTTATAGTTTGTAGGTATACAAGTATGCGTCTGTGAGTTGATATATTTTCCTGCTTCAACTACTGCAACAGGTCCAATGTACTGCCAATATATCATTACTCTGACAATTGACATTCTCAGCACCCTGGGGAGTATGCAATCTGAGTGAATTAATCGAATTAATACCCAGATCGACCGTAGGTTATTTCGAATTATCTCAATCAAGATTGTACTTTAGCAAGTGTTTCACCCTGGCCAGAAATTCCTACCAAACCAATGCAATATTTTGGTAATTCTGGAGTCATTTGAGGTTGCGACGTACGATTACATTTGACAGCTTTTACACAAGAAAGTGTGGTGTGTGTCATATTCCATGATGCAATGAATAGCTATAATTTTGGACAAGATACTTTATTCCAAATTCCCTGCAATGATACAACTGCTACAAAGTAAGCATTGCTTTGGCTAATGAATGATGTACAGTATTTAATAGTGTTCATCGTAAGCACGATTGCTACAATAATTAATAAATTGCCATGATACAAGACACAAGAAATTATCATCAATCAATCATTATCCTTCAATAATAATGATATTAAAAGAAATTTGCCAATGTAAAAAAATATATATACATGTATATATTTATGAAATCTGGGTCATTTGGCCTGAAATTCTGAAAATAAATCTTGTCTTGTCTTGTCTGTGATAAGATTTTAAATAATAATTACAAGTTTTTAATACAGTGTACATTGTTGAACTTAAGATTTGCTCTAGACATGATAATCCCCCCACCCTCCACAACCACCACCACCCACACTCCCATCACATAAATAGGTTAAAGGTGCATGTTGATGAGGTAATTAACAGTGATAATAAGCTAGAGAGCATCTTGAGGCAAATTGAGGCATCGCTCAGAAACTATGCCAAGGCATCATTCAGAAACTCTCATCCTAACTGGCTGCCCATGGAGAATCCAAGTGTAATATTGCGGTCCTTTTTTGGCTAAAAGTACCATGATAGACTTGAAGAGAGTATTTTAAATTGACATCGCAGACAATGAAGTTAAGCTGCTAAGCGCTGGTTAACCACTAACGTCTTTAGGAGGCTTTCTTGACGGTGTCGTAACATTAAATATCGTTAGTGTCGTCGCTCTCGACTAAATTGATCTGTCAACATTGCGGTTGTTGTCTCTCTGTGGCTTTCCTCAAAGAAATCAAGTATTCTATTCTAGCCAAATGAATTTTTTTTTTGTAAAATTACAAAAGACACCCAACGTACTGGGTATCGTTTCACGAAGCTCTTTTAATCTACAACAAGACCATGAGCACTCTAGTAATGATCTCCAATACAGTGGCTCCTCGATATAACACGGTCCGATACACAACAGATTCGGATATAAGGTGGGGTCAGACATGGATCCAATTTCTATTTTCGTTATTTCCCTGCAATATTGTATAAGGTGTGTGTGTGTGTGTGTGTGTGTGTGTGTGTGTTATGTCATGGACCCCAACTTCAGCGTTATATCGAGGGGACACTGTACATTGCACTCATACACTGACGAGAGTGCTTATAATGATTTCATAGTGGACAAGAGAGCTTTGAAAAACGATACCCTGGTTTGTAAAAGTTAATCCTAGATCATTTTACCGGTGGAAAGCATTCCTTTATCAGCTGTTCCTACAGAATTAAAAGATTTTATATTAGTTCTCAGTAATATCATGTCACTTTCTTTAATATTTAACGGATGTTTTATCTTGTCGCCATATAAGAATGTTGAGATGTAATTGATTCATACAATCTTGTTATTATCCATTGTGTATTACCCCCTGAGTTGAGAAGGAAACAAATTTCTCAGCTTGAATATTAAGCCCTTATACCCCACTACCATGCTTTTCATGCACATGAAAGTCACCCATATCTCGTGACTTTTCCCTATTTGGCTTTCACTGTGAAATGTTCAATAAATGACTTGTATGTATGGTATTCCAATTTGTCAAGAATTGTCAACAAGAAAAATTTGTTTTAGTAGTATCACTAAGGGTATATTAAATTGATTGATTGAATTATTGCTTTACGTCGCAGTGGGAATATTTCACCCATAGGCGACGACGGTATTAAAAGCTTTTGCAGTGTCAATAGGGGCATATGTGGTTTTCTTTAAATATATCCTGTGTTTTTATGCATCCTGTGTTTTTATGCATTCTATTTTTGGATATACAGTATTATACCCTTCAATGCACATCAGATTCAGAAATTACAGTGTTGATCTTGGGGCTCATTTCTTTTTGTTCATTAACATTCAGAGGTCATGCACCATTCAATGAGTGAGTGAATTAATTATTGTTTTGTATCACAGCAGGAAGTTGAAGTTTCCCCCATGTATGACAATGAATGTTTAATGTTAACATAGATCGATTCAAATTCCACGAAGCATGAAAAACATGCAAAATGATTGAGTAAAATCAATGGATGAACACATTCAACATGTCTGTAAGTTGGCTGAAGCAAAACAATGTTTTTTACCCATCTACACAAAATGCACAATGTTTGTGACCTTTCGATATATATCTTTAAAGAAAAATCAATTTACAGATCAACCTCATGATAACTGACATAACTTCCTAGCAAAAACAACTTTCTTGACACAATGACTATTCACCACTGTCCAAGCTTCAAGAAAAATCAATAAATCAGATATTTTTGGAAATGTAAATTGTAAAAAACCATCTTGTACATACAAATCCAATTTTTATATGAGAGAATAATCTAATAAAGATCTTATCTATTAGAAGGTACAAGAAGTTGTCTCAAATTAATGTTCTTTTGAAAAATAAATTCAATGACCACAAAAAAAGAATGTTAGTAGAGCACAAACAGTTCAAAAGGATCACATTGATTTTTTTAAAACACCAGTGCAAGCCTTCTGGGTAAGAAGATTATGCAGAAACACCATATTATGACGAGATATGCAAATCAGTTGTACTAGGAACCGGTGTTCGAGCAAAGGTCAAGTTAAGCAACATTCCACGTCACCATGGTCACTGAATCTAAATGACAGCCACAATGTAAGACATGTTGTCCAATCAACATCAAATGACAAACAAAGAAACATTGGTCTAAATAAATAATTTATCACAAATAACTCAAATTGAAATAGACAATATAATTTTCTTGGGAATGCAAATCAATATTATGAGACAAAAAAATGTCTCTGAATAATAACATTTTCCTTTAAATTATTATCCTAATAATACAGATAAACCTTTTGAAATTTTTAACGTCAATAACAAAAATATAGTAGCCAAAATAGAAACATCACTTGTGATGAATTGCTGTGTGATCAATCACTGACAATATTTTACATAGCTAGATAAATCTTCTGACGTCTCTATGGTTAACGCAATTTTGAAAGGCCTATTATCTGATGAACTTGTGTCAAGAAATCAAACTTACAACTGTCCAATTCCCACTCCAATGCCATGAAAAAACCCAATTCCTGCTAATACCGTAAACACATTTCTTTACACTCACAGACAAGTTGAAGAAGGCAAAAAGCATCGCTCATATTGGCAAAAAGGGAATCAACTCTGCATTATACATGTGAGACTATTTACACTTTGAGTAACGGCATGACTGACAGGAAGCAAAATGGTCGTCATTTTTTTTCATCACTAGATGTCCATTTCTCCTGACATTCACAGAACTGATTGAGTTTGGATCATTTGCAAGAAGAGGTAGAGGATGGAGAAGAGGGGAGGAAGAGGAGAGGAAGAGGGGAGGAAGGGAGGAGGAAGAGGAGAACAATACAAAGCAGATGCAGCTATAACCCATGGAAAAATGCAGCAAAAATACCACAGGAGCAGGATGCTGGTCAAGAGAAGGCAATCTCACGATCTGTCCGAAGAAACCGCAGGAAATTGCTGCTTGCAGAAGTGTGAAATGAATGAGACAGCACCTTGTTATTATTGACCAGACTCCGTGGACCCAATTGGACCCCGATTCTTGGACCCAAATGGACACACAGACCCCCAGACTGCTGGACCCAATTGAACTGGGTTGACTCCAACTCTTGTGGACCCAAGACCTAGTCAGAATGCCAAAGAAAGTGAAGGTTCTGCCACCTCGTTGCATTGAGGCAACATGACATGTGTTAAATCAACAAACAAGAAACCTGTCTGAGTGTTTCCGGAGCGATATACAGTCTTTTGGAACAAACCAGAGTTTAGCAAGTCACCATGGTTACAAGTCCATAATTTATTCCAACTCACAACATTCAACCGGTTTTTATTATTTATTTTAATATTATTAATTAGGATTTAGAGACAATTTCAATATTATTTCACTCTCATGGCTTGTCAGTTTTGAGGTAGTAGGAAACCTATTCACAAGTACAGTGTCCCCTCGATATAACGCTGAATTTGGGGTCCATGACATACCCCCCGCCTTATAGTACCCACCTTATTTGATAGTATTGCTAAATAACAAAAATAAAAATGGGATTCACATCTGACCCTGCCTTATATCCGAATCCTCTCTGTATCGAACAGTGTTATATCGAGGGGACACTGTAATTAAATCACTAAAATTGAATTAAGGCATTTATCATTCTTCATCACCATACTGCATACATTTACGATACATTTCTAGGTATGATTATTCTTTCCTGAAGATATTGATATCATAAGTGGGGTAATGATAGTGTAGTACTTTGAGCACGCACCTTGTGCATCGGGTCTGGTGCGATATGCATATGAATACACATTATACCACCCCCTCATGTCAAACATGACCTCCATGTAAAAAAACTAAAAACAATAAATATTGTTTTATTACCAAGAAGATTGATTACAGCCATAACATTCAAGATGGATGTGAGAAAACAAAACTATAAATAAACTAAAATCAACATCTTGATCATGATCAACAACCTGCACCCAACCCACCCGCCATATTGAGAAGAAAATAGAGCATTGGGTCCATAGTATTACATGTATTAGCCAATGGTCACTCAAAGTTTAATCACATGATCACCTCTTCAGGGTTAATGGCAGACAGTGAAGAGAATTCTTATCTTGAATGCATACAACACCACATTAAACCACTTCCTATGCAAATTGACTTTGAATTTGATTGTGGCTTGGAATTTGGGTCAACATATGACAACTTCCTGCAAGGAACAGTTGATATACTGTCATGTGGACAATTATCTAAGATGCTATAATTCTTCCTGTTGAGGCTGCTTTTGTGGTATGGTGGTTAGAGTGTTGGTTGGAAGAATGGTAGGCCAGTGGTTTTATCCCTGGCCATGTACAGTGTCCCCTCGATATAATGCTGAAGTTGGGGTCCATGACATATGATACCCTGCATTATAGTACCCGCCTTATATGATATTGCAGGGAAATTAAAATAAATAAATGGGATCCACGTCTGACCCCGTCTGACCCCGTGTTATATCCGAATCTGTGGTGCATCGGACCGTGTTATATCGAGGGGGCACTGTAATTCCAAATTCTGTTAAAAGATTGTAATTTGTATTCCCCTGAATGGTGCTCAGCATTTAAAGGGGGAAAGGAAGGACAGACTGTGGCAGGATATTATAGTATGCTAGCACCATCAGCCAACATGATTGTACAAGCAGGGCAGGGAAGAGTTGAGTCTCTATACCCCAGCTCTACTGGTGCCCATTGCTCAGAACATTGTAGTCTACAATTGTCTTATAAGTCAAATTATTTTCAGAACCTGCTACAAATGTAAGTCTGGTTGCGTGGACCACATTTATCGCTACAATAGTTTTCAGTAACATTGTTCTCAAGCATTGTAGCAATAAAAGTGTTTTATACAACCAGACTCCCTATTGTTCTGGGTTCTCAATGTTCTGAGCAACGAGTGGTACTGTAGTATATTAATATGAAGTCAGTGAAGCATTACACTATTATTACAGAAATATGGACAGATATATTCATGACAGATAAACTGAGTCAGACAAATTAGCTGAGAATATGATTATGGACACGGACTAGGATAAGACAAATATGAATATCTGCCAAAATGTGGTTATGTGTCTTTAACATGTAAATACTACACCGATAATGAATGGTATCAGTTTCATCAAACCTGTCGCTTCATGTGTATAATCTAATAATTTAGTGATAAAAACCCAGTCTGTTTCATCATCCCTGTTGTCCATCATTAACCCAGAGTCCAAGCTCACATACTTTATGCTGGATGCCTTTACTAAAGGATGAGCGGCACAGACTATCTACAGTAAATCATGACTACCTCTACAGTAAATCACAACTACCGTACTACTGTAATTGATATATCTCCCAACAGGAAGTATGGTTGTTGACAGAAGCCCTCGGGAGAGTTGTCCTCAAGTGTGGGCAAAAACCAGTGATAAATAACATCAGATTCCTACGCATACTACTGAATTGCTACAATATTGTCGTAGTCTACTACTTTACCGCCATTTGTTAGTCTAGCTATAAGGCATGACTCAATCATAGCCTAATAGGGCTAAAATGTATTCTTTTTCATAGACATACTAATTATGATTGTTCAGATACTAAGAATAACAATGGACCAAGTGCATAACCTTGTCATAAGAAAACAAATTGTAAATAATTTAAATAAATCATTTTCTTTTTTCCCCCCCTTTACAATAGCCTTAATTATATCATAAAAATAAATAATTTTTGATAGCAATACTTCAAATTATGATCACAATATGTTTTATCAATAATTTTAAAACAAAAAATTGAAATACAGCTTAAAACTTTTCTTAAACTTAAAGACAGAAATCCGCTAACCTCTGAACCCCAATGAATCTAGAATTATTTAACTTTCTTTTTGCTGGCGACAACTGTAGATGCCTTCAAAGTCATGATATTGAAGTTACAAAGCCATCATGGCAATGATTAGGCTAACTGGTGTATTATCTTGTACAGAGATTAATTCGGACAAGAACACATGGAACCTGTGTCTGTCAGACAAGGCCGTGGAATTACAGAGGCAACACACTGCTTGTCTTACAACTACATGATACATGTAATTACACAGGCAACAGTAATCCTTGAATTTGTCAATGCGAGAATTAGTCGTAACTATAGCGTGACATTGCCGTCGCCATGGTGGCACGATAATTCGCATAGATTTGCCTCAAAATGCATGGAAGTTGTTATTCCACTGGGTCTGTGATAAATACAGGTAATTAAGACAGATATTACGAACATAACACCCACTAGAATTGTGGCAGATCTATATATATAATGATACAAAAATGTTGGCATGTCAAGATTTAGTTAGATTACAGCTATATTCATGGTGCTAACAAGTTAGTTATCATAACAAAAATGTATTATTTTGAATGCCATTGAGAGACTAAATTGTTGATTGATTTAATGGTTCATGTCGCTGGGGGACTATTTCACCATTACGCAACAAGAATAACTAAACATCTGGTAAGAATAAACACAACACACATACCACATCTAGTCATGATTCATATGCAATCAATGTTGTTCAGTCTAACTATGCTAATTATGGCAATACATATTATACATCACTCAACAGGCAGGACTTTAAATTAGGCAGGTAGGGTTTTGAACATCAAAGATTGGGATTGTGAATATTATAGGTATGGGGCTTTCAATATCGCAGGTAGGGCTTTGGACAATTTACCCATTTAATATTATAGCATAAAATAAAAAGCAAAAGAAATTATTTCATGTTTTAAAGCGTGAGTGTGTGAATATGGAGTTTAACGTCGCTGCGGGAATCTTTCACCCATTTGCGACGATATGTTTTAAAGCAATGAACTAAATAAATGTATATAATTTGACTATAAAAAAGAATACACATATTTGTTTTAATTGCTAAATTCTCAGTATTGTAATATAACACTTATAAATGAATTCATATTACATGTAGCTTAATGTGAAAATAAAAATTACAATTACAGATTTAATTCTAGTGACAATAAATAAATAAGTTTATATGACAATAAATGATAATATATTCAGGACATCAAATAATAGCTACTACCACGTGGTCAAACACTGAAATATTGAAGTTCGATCAAAAGCCATATTGCTAAAATCGACGGCCCTTCTCAGTACTCAGACAGGAAATGCTTCAAGGCTGGATAGAAGTGGTACAAATACACGGGTCCTTCACAGGTCCTTTTTCAGGGCCTTCTCAGGTCATGTTCACAAAAATTCTGGTCTTCTCCGCAAAATACCTCTGCGAGTTAACCAATATCAACTAGCCAGCAGCGCTAATTAACTCATCGCTGGGCAAATTCCCGGCCTCTATGGTCTTAACTGCCTTTGTCCAGTGATGGTTTGCCCTGAACAGTCAATACTAGCATACACAGTCCACAGCCTAACTATATCAGTGGGTAAGACTCCCACAGAGAGGCACAGAGACAGAACCTAGTGCAGAACCGGTCCAAGTTATGCCGTTGTGGCTGAAGGTTTTATTAACCTTGCAAGCTGGTAATAAGAAGCTGAGCTGGCTTTTAGGTATCAGGGGAAATCCTGGGAGAACTGTAAATGTTTACAGCAATAACGTGACATGCAGATAAACGTGACATGCATTTCATCGGACATACTTCATAAGCATTCCATGTGCAATGCTGGAATGCATGTAGTGTGTCATCATAACATGCCAGTCATTAAACAAGTTATAGCTTAATGGCTTGAAGTAAACAAATGTCAGCATTTGAAATAAATAAAGCCATGCATGTCTAAGATGGTTAACCTTTTAATCAGGGCTGGTAACATCTAATTTTTATTTATTTGCCACTGAAAATCAAAAGAATGCATAATGGCAAGTTACATGCTACACTGTAGTCCTCACATAGATGTCTCATTATAAGTCTTATTGTGGAAGCATTGTCGTAAGTCTAAACGCAAGTATTATTGTAAATATCATTGTACGTCTCTGTTGAAGTATCATCATGTCTCCTGATAATTAAGTGACAAAATACATTTCATCATGTCTCATTGGAAAACGAATTAAAGTGTCATCATCATGTCTCATCACAAGTATCATTGTAAGTCTCATTGCAAGTCTCATTGTAAGTCTCATTGTAATTGTAAGTCTCATTGTAAGTATCATTGTAAGACTCATTACAAGTCTCATTGTAAGTCTCACTGCAAGTACAAAGCCTCCTCGCTATAACATGGTCTGAACACAGTGGATTTGGATATAAGGCGGGGTCAGTGGTGGATCCCATTTTAATTTTTGTTATTTCCCTGCAATATCGTATAAGGCAGGTACTATAACACGGGGGTATGTCATGGACCCCAACTTCAGCATTATATTGAGGGGGACACTGTACCATGATAAGTCTCATTGCAAGTATCACCATAAGTCTCATTGCAAGTATCATCATAAGTCTCATTGTAAATCTCATTGCAAGTATCATCATAAGTCTCATTATAAGTCTCATTGCAAACATTATCAGGAGTCTCATTGTAAGACTCATTGCAAGTATCATCATAAGTATCATTGTAAGTCTCATACTGTTGCCTTGTCTAAGCATGTATCCTGTATGTTTGCCTTAATTTACATGCGATTGATAATAATGTAACGTATATGCAGACCTAATTCATGAAAAGGTAACAAAGCTTGATCTTATCGTATTGCAAGTATCATTGGAAGTATCATTGGAAGTATCATTGGAAGTAGGAAGTATCATTGGAAGTATCATTGGAAGTATCAGTGGAAGTATCATTGGAAGTCGTATTGTAAGTCGTATTGGAAATCATATTGGAAGTCTCACAATAACACAAAGGGCAGCGAACAGAAACCATAAGAGTCTGGGAACGAGATGAAGACTCCCCATAGAATTACTAACACACAAAATCTAAATAAATTTGTTTCCAGAAATGGACAATGCTTGTATCAACACTCCCAAGTATTAAAATTTACCATATTACTGAATACAATCGATTGTTAAAAGTAAAACATCCACACATGCAAACCATTATCCAAAAACAAAGTCATCATTTGCACATACTCCTTGTAAGATTTGCCATTCGGGTGTTTATTCTATATATGTTGTTGTAATTAGTTGTCGGGAATGTATTACTACACATGTAGCATACTACTGCCCTAACACCTACTTACAGGCGGCAGGTTACAAGTAACCAGAGTTCTGCAATAAATTGAATTACAGTCAAGCTCGTCACTATGTTTGCTTTACAGATTAGTGACCACATGCTTCTTATTCTATTAGTGTGTGCTACTTTTATCTGAGCCTTTGATAATAGTACATAAAAGTAGAAATATTGTAGAATATTATACATGTACTTCCTGTTAAGCAACATGTATAATAATAGTTGGTGTTTTCATACATTAATAGCCTCACTTAACTGAATGAATCATCATTTATGATCACCTCTGGCATTGACAACATCATAAATATTTAACAATAAAGTTTATTTTTTATTTTCCTATCCTTCATAGGCTTGGTAAGGAAGCATGTTAATGAGCATATTAACCCTCTCCATGCTGAAGGCAACCAGCGATGCCCTAAATAGCAGTGAATGTACTTAATCCAGCAGGGAGAGGGTTAATAGTGGCAATGATATTTAGGATCGGTTAATAGCCTTTCCAACAGGATTTTCAGATTTCAAACTTTCAGATTGTGAGAAATACAAATTCATTAAGGGAATACTCCAAGTGTTTGTTACGGTAGTAACAATTCCAAAATGACACAAAATGTGTGGTGTATAATAACATACAGTAAATAAAACATGTCATCAGTCAAAAAATTAAGATGTTCTTACCTCATAATTTGACGTAAAAATCACTTAAAATCCTTGAGAATCAGTCATTTTTCTTGTACCTCTGAATGAAGACGGCCAATCTGCAATGGACAAAAATTTCGAACATTTGAACAAGTCCGAGGTCAGATTACAACCATTCCACAGAGACTACAAGTACTACAAAGCAGACGGAACTCTGCCTCCTAACACCTCCAGTCTCCCCATGAGAGAAAACAATAGTACTAGCAGACTCCCAGCTAATAGCATACAGCTGTCTTGAGCGCTGATCACTCATACACAGCCTAGATGTGCACCGCACGCACAGACACTTTCATCTGGGGAAAGAAAGTGTCCACACGGAGATGGTTCTATATATGCCGTGTACGGGAGAGGTCGTGTCGTACCTTCTCTAGTCTGACTTGTATATAGGAAATAAATTAGAAATATCTGTAGTAGTAGTAGTAGTAGTAGTAGTAGTGGTATTAGTAGTAGTGGTAGTAGTAGTAGTAGTAGTAGTAGTAGTAGTAGTAGTAGTAGTAGTAGTAGTAGTGATAGTGGTAATAATAATAATAGTAATACAGTGTCCCCTCGATATAACGCTGAAGTTGGGGTCCATGACATAGTACCCGCCTCATGTGATATTACAGGGAAATAACCAAAAAAAATGGGATCCA
>JAUTBQ010162434.1:0-12548 GCA_032361185.1 Lepetodrilus ovalis | reverse complement strand
ACCGGGGTGTACGGGCTGATACAGGACGGCAACTGACCAATGAAATTGCTAGAATCTATCCTGAATAATGATAAAATAAAATCCGCGTCATTTATGTCCGGCGTAAATATACACCCCTTTCGTGAAACGCACCCCAGCTCAGAAAGGTAACTGCCACAAACATTGGTATCTGGTCTCGCTGGTGGGTTCGAACCCTTCGTCCTGAAAACCAGTGATGAACCACTGAGCTACCTCCTGGCTTCTCACATGCAGTGGTAACAACATCAAAAGAAAATGTGTGAAAACACAACTCTGATAATAACATGATTGCATAAAATCGTTGTACCAATTAACACCACCAGTAACCACTCATTGCAATTATCGCGGTTGTCGCAAACTGGATATTTATTGCAATTAATGTATTCGGTGGAGCACTAAGTATGTTTTCAGCAGGATTAATCATCACCCACTCTCTCGGCTAAAAGCAGCAGAAATGTTAGTGGTAAACATGGACTGATCTTAATACAGTGTGTCTATTGAGTTACTTAGCCTGTGGTTAATGGAGCATATATCATAGGAAATAGATGGACCATATATCGCAGGTAACTCTTTAATTATACTAGAGGACAGTCAGGTACTTAACCTCCTCTTTGGGCAACTATGGTTGTCCACTACAGAGAGAAAGTTAATCAAACAGACGTTACTTTCCCACACAATCATGCACATATCACTTTCCCACACTATCTTACACAGACATTACCATATGACATTACTTTCTTATCCAAACACATTGACATTATTTTCACACAACATACAGATATTACTTTCCCACACTATCTTACTTTCTCTGTTCTCTACAGAAAAATGGTTGCTCGCCAACTTGTGGGTAAAAAAACCTGCTGTAAATTACCCAAACGAGTTCTACATGTGACAGTGGTAAGAATGTCTCTACTTGTTCCAAACATAATCTTTTCGAAGGTTACATTTTGGTCGATTGTGCATTTTTAAATCAGCAGTGATATATACCATAACTGTTTACATTTGCGTGTGTTGAAGTTCTTCAATGACAGCATGCAGACACTCCTTATGTCCAGAGTCTCTGAGTTATGCCAAACACTGTAACCAGACTATACTACCAGAATATTCTCAGTGCTACTGTAGGTGATCATATGGTACACATACACAATACATTGCCAGCTAAGCTAAAATTGGTGCAAAGCACGGTTCTAGAGAAAACAAATTGCCAATAATGATATACAACTTATGCGTAAAACATTTTTCTGAAAAAGCTAAATTATTTTATTTTTTATTTTTATTTTTTTTGCAATGGGGTTTAGAGTCGCTTTCTAGAATCTTTCAATAACATCACGACTTGTCAGTCTAGTATTATTGTGCCAATTTATTAAATGAATGTCTCATTGCAATCAGAAAATTGTCACACAACGTCATTCATACAGCAGATAGATGCCTCCTAAACTCCCTGAAGACTGTAAAGACAGAGAAACCATTACAGTATTTCTGTCCCTTCAAAATTCTACAAAAATACAAATTTGACCTTGACTTGAAACTGATTGGTCAAATAAAATTACAACTACCATAGCTACTCTCTGGATAAACTGACACACATTATAATGTCATGAATTTATATGACAGGTCTTAGGAGTGTTCTCAATACTTGTGGATCCATAAAGCATGTAGTAGATACAACCTGACACGTTCAATGGCCACCTTATAGATGTCAAGTGCTCCAGGTAATCCAAGGGTATCCCCCCTGACACGACCCACTCAAAGCTATGGTACTTGTGTACACAGTATCCTGACACAGTGCTCACCTTACAGCACTACCAGCCCTTAACATGGATACCTAACGATACCAATATAGTGAAGTACATGGAGTACTTCGGATAATTTCAACAGTTAATGGAAAGTTCTTGTCTTTCAATAAAGTGGAAGGATTAGTCAATATATTTTGAAGTCTTTTGAATTTGTTGGAA
Organism: Lepetodrilus ovalis; assembly: GCA_032361185.1. NCBI lineage: Eukaryota > Metazoa > Mollusca > Gastropoda > Lepetellida > Lepetodrilidae > Lepetodrilus > Lepetodrilus ovalis. Next base: position 10,575 of record JAUTBQ010162434.1, on the reverse strand, counting down.
TTGAAAAATGCATCAATGTCTGTCTCTGTAATATTGTTGTCTCAAAGGGTAATATTAATACAGTACTTACTATTAATTGTAATCAATAATTATTATTTGAAATATATAGATTATAGCACGACAGACATTGAAATACCATATAACTGATTTTATCATATTTAATAGATATCTCACTGACAATGGTCATTATGACAATAGATTGCTATACAGGTCATCAATACTGACAACTAGAGCCTTTGCTGATGTTGCATTGGATCCCCAATAGTTTCATGTTGCAACTGTTAACACAAGATAAACGTAATGACTGCTTACCCTGACAAACACTGGCTTGGCTTGCTGCTGAGGAGGCAGAGAATGCCATCTTCTGATTGGTTTGCTGGGCTGTGATTGGCTGCCTTCCAGGAACTGCAGACGGAGCCGCTGTACATTGGACATTGGCTTTGTCTCGGGTGCAGGCTCCTCCTCCTGGTCGATCTCGGTGGCTCGCGGTCTTCCCTCCACCGGACTGTCCAGCGTCGTCATCATGGGAATAATGGCCGACGCTTCCTTCACATCCTTTGCCGCCGACATGGCCAAGAACTTCCCGATGGTGTTCAGGGGCGACGTATTCACGGGACTCTTCACGGATTCGGTTTTTGGAATGTCAGAGTGGTCACCGATGTCGGTAGTTCTGTCATCAGTTGGCAGCGGTGATGACGTTGACCGTGACACAACGTTTGATGCCGATCTGAAGACCATCGTTTCCAAGGCTTTGCCGATGATTCTCTGGGGAGGGGAGGAGGAACTGTAGGAGGTGGACGTGAGCTTGTGAGAAGCGGATCTTGATAGAATTCTCTGGGAAACAGGTGGTGGTGATGTCGCAGGAGATGCATCGCTTTGAGGGGAGGGCATGTCCTTGACAGGGGACTGAGATCCTGACATAGACAAGGCTTTACTGACGATGCTCTGTGGAGATGTGGAACTGTACGAAGTGGATGTAAGCTTGTGAGAAGCAGATCTTGCCAATATTCTCTTGGACACAGGTGGTGGTGAATCTGCAGAGGAAACATCACTGGGTGAAGATGCTGTGTCCTTGACAGGGGACTGAACTCCTGACATGGGCAAAGCCTGACTGAGGATGCTCTGTGGAGATGTGGAACTGTATGAAGTGGACATAAGCTTGTGAGAAGCCGATCTTGCCAATATTCTCTTGGACACGGGTGGTGGTGGTGAATCTGAAGTGGACATGTCACTAGGTGAAGATGGTGTGTCCTTGACAGGGGACTGAGATCCTGACATGGATAAAGGCTTGCTGAGGATGCTCTGTGGAGATGTGGAACTGTACGATGTGGATGTAATCTTGTGAGAAGCTGACCTGGCCAGAGTTCTCTGGGACACAGGTGGTGGAGAAGCCGACACATCACTGGAAGGGGAGGATGGATCCTTGACTGGAGTGCGTGGGGACGCAGGGCTGACTGGAGAGGGAGATGACACAGCCTGGCTGCTCCTCTGAGATGCTGACCGAGTCAAGGCCAGACCAATGATTGTCTGTGGAGGGGTTGCAGATCTGGTGATGGGGGATCTGGGAAGTGTAGAAGGTTCTGGACTTGGAGAACTCACAGGAGGATGTTCCTCTGAAACCAGCAACAACATATTTGAAATTATATCATTGAGTTACGAAATCTTTGTCTATTTGTCATCATCTATACCATCTGTGTAGCTTTGTCTTCATCAACCAGATGTGAAATACCGTAATTACTCTATTAATTCAAACCCTCTAATTATTCGAACCCATAAATTATTTTGCGAAAATTATTTTTACCTGTTCGAATTAATAGAGTAATTACGGTACATTAAAGTGTGACTTCTACTCAATGATCTGGATAAAAGATTATGAAACCTTTTTAGTACAATTTCTTCTCAAAATAAAGTTTTATGTGGGGATTTGTGAACATAATTCACCATGAAATCATACTCAAAAATGTTTCGTAATCTCGGGGCCTGTCCAGCCAATACTTACCTACAACAGCGAGCGAACACGACGTGGCGGTCTCTCCCACTCCATTCCTGGCCACACACTGGTAGTGACCGCCGTCCTGAGAGCACACCGCCTGGATCTCCAACGTGGCCCACTTGCCATCGTACGTCTGCCTGAAGTCCTTGGTGTGGCCGATCATCATCCCGTTCTTCCTCCATGTGACACTGGGGGGAGGGAAGCCTGTGATGCCGCACGTCAGTGTCACCATCTCCCCGGCCTTCGAGCTGACGTCAGAGAGTGGTTCAGACACACCCGGTGCTTTGTTGCGAACTGAAAGGTGAAGATGGTAGAAGAACTAACGGATTATTAATACAGAAAAGCAATTCTTAGACTTTTTGGTCTTCATACTCTGGTCCCACGGTGAAGTTTCAGAGGTTATCTTTTTTTAATTTGCTTACTCTAACACAATTAATTTTATTTTATTGAACCTCTGATATTTCTGTCATTTTCTGTTAAAGATAGCATTAGTTTCATTACCAGACTACATCCATTCAATTAACAGCAGTCATTCAGTTCAGGAAAGATCTCTAAAGAACTTCAAGTGTTTTCTAAATGTATGCCAGAAATTTACTGTATGGCCTCAGTTACTGAGTGTGTCTCAAGGATAAAGTCCATATTAAATCAGATATTGAATCATAGATCTATACACACCCTGTACAGTGACAATGGCATCCGTGGAGACACGTCCAGCATCATTATGAGCGACACATTCATATCTGCCAGAATCCCGCGTCGTGACATCGTCGATTTCCAGCTTTGCCGCACGGCCGTCATACATGATGTTGTAGCTGCAGTCCTCTCTGATTGGCTTTCTGTCCTTGGTCCACGAGATGCTGGGCTCAGGCGAGCCAATCACATCGCACTCCAGGATGAGGCGGTCGCCCACCGCGAAGACAGAATTGGCGAGGTGCGTGAGGAACATTGGCACCACCATGGTCTGCATGTCGCAAGCTGGAGTACAGACAACATCGGCCATCTTACTCACTCCTCACACAACCAACAAATACTACTGGCTTCCACAGACAGACGTTGTTTGTCTGTATTGACTGTCCTACCATTGTGATGTCACAGAAACATTGTGATGTCATAGAGACAATAGACAGCAACTTGCTCATTGACTGAACAGGAAGTGTTTCTGTGTATGTGCGACTATGTGATGTCAACATGGCATGCTGAATAGAAAATGCAACTGACATGAAATAATCTGTGTTTCTTTTGTTGTATATATTTGTTTTTAATATGGCCTCAATAACCAATATTCGATATTGTCAATAACCAAAATGCTACTTTCAAACTGACTTGGGTTCCATTTCACAAAATGGTCATAGTACTAAAGAGATGTAACTCCCTATAATGTCATGTATAGCAAACTAAAACTCTCATAGTGCTACGATCATTCTGTGAAATTTGACCCTGATACGACAATCTTATAGAATAGTAGGGTTATGAAAATCGTAAGATCGTAGGAATGTTTCAAGAATAGGCTGACTGTATTCCAATGTCAAACATATATTCCATGCTACGTAATTCATGATAATTATAATTTTTATACATGTGTTAAATTATGCATTTGCAACACAAATATATATGGGATTGCAAGCAGAAAAAAAATGTCGATACATGCTATGTGGCACAACACCATTGGGATGTTATTGAGGTGCTACCTGTGACGGTGAGGAGGCATGCTGTACGCGCGTCTCCGAGTTCGTTGTGAGCCATGCAGGCAAACTCCCCGACATCATCCAGGAACACCTCCACAATCTCCAGCCTCGCAACATCACTGTCGTAGCTCTGCTTGAAATCCGTTGAGTTTGTCAGGACTATGCCATCCCTGTACCACGTGACCTTCTCGGCGTCTGTCACCACGCAGGTCAAGGTCGTGGAGTGACCTTCGCTGACGGTGACGTCTTGCAAGTCGGCGCTGAACACAGGAGGCTTAGCTGGGCTCCCTAAAAGTCCCATGACAAGGGGAGGTAAGTGAGCGAATACCAACATGCAGGGCGAAAGCGGATGATAATGTGGGTGGATGGATGGTTGAACAGACGGATTAAAAAGACAGGCAGATAGACAGAAAACATGTAGTTATTTACATGCATAAAACACACAATTTAGCCATTTAGTGAATTAAGGATGAAAAACAATGTAAGGGGAATATATTAAGGAAACAATACTTCTTGGAACACAGTCAACATGCGATCATAAATGGTAAGTGAGCTGGGGGTTGTACACCATTTAATAAAGCATTACAGCAATATAAACAAAATTCAAATTAAAACCTTTGAGTTCGTATTCTAATGCCATTTCACTGCACAATGGCAAATCTTATGCATATCATTGTCTCTGTTGTCATATTTGTTTGGCCAATTCTCTTAGCAATACAATAACATTGGAAACTTTGGAATTAAATACAATCAAGTCACCACAAGACATGCCGTGATCATCCATGACTTAACAAAAAAAAACAGAGCAGGGACTTTATTGAAGCCAATGACATGCTGTAATCAACCAGGACTTACGTTTAACCGTGACATTACTCTTGGTCTCCGCCTCTCCGTGCCGATTCCGGAACACGCACCGGAACTCTCCACTCTGATCCAAGGTTACCTGGTCGATCTTGAGACTTGACTTCCTGTGTCTCTCGTCATATTGGACTTGGTATCTGTCGTCGTCGAGAGCAATGACTTTGTGTCCGTGGTACCACGTGACCATCGGGGCAGGATCAGCGGAGGCGGCACATTCGATGAGAATAGCCTCCCCTTCCTTCACCATGACATCCTTCATAGGGCTGGTAATCTCCGGGGAGCCTATAGCCACAACACAGGGACACATCAGTGACAGGGAACCATACCATACAGAGCCTCCTCTACTCATTCAACATAAACAACACCAAACCTTAATATAAACATACATGTCTTGAAATTTTCATTTTGTACATTTTCAAAATTTTCATAGATCTATATGATATCCCATTTCTTAAATTATAATAATTTATCATTTTGTGTTTGTTTTATATAATCTGGTTTAATATGTGCAAGTCTGTTTCTCATTATTATTTAGTAACTTGAGTTTTCAAGATTATTTCACTGCATTAAAATATTGTAAATTATGTGCATTACAAAAAAGAATACAACATCAACACAAACAAATTGTGAGTGTTTATTTTATGTACAGGAAAGTGCTGTGTACACACAACACTGACATGACAAACACATGGACTTTGGCGTTGACTAACTTATGACCTCATATCATGATCACAGATAATATAATCTTGTATTGTATTGTGGCATAGAACATTGCAGAGCATAGAACAATGTTGTGTGTATTGTAGTTGAAAACTTAAAATTCAGAATAGAAATATGTATGTTAAAAAAACCCAGGGATTTACATAATAAACGGTGCAATCAAGAAAAGCTGAAGGAAGGGTGCAATTTGTATAAAATCAACCCTCCACTTCATGTCCCCCGCCCCCACCCCCAACTACCAGATCAACCCTTCATTTTACCCATCCCCACACCACCACATTCTACTTCCAGGCACACCCATATCCCATCCCATTCCAACCTAAATCCACCTGTATCTCATCCTACTCCAACCTAACTGTAAACTCCAAATACATTATTTATCCCACCTGACACACCACACCTCAAACCCATATCCACCATTAACCCTAACCTTGCATTATGACATTCCACTCATAAATCCACCCTTATCCCACCAAACTCCATCCTAAATCCACCCTGTACCCCACTAACACCCACTCACCCCACTATAGTGGCAATAACCTAGATGAAACATTTACTACAAATACAAACAGATGGACACGTGAAATGGCTTCACACACACAAAAAAAAGGGTAGATAACTGTCCAAATTGCATAAATATAAGAGACATGTATACTAAAGATCAAAAGAAACTACCATCGTGTGAATAACACTGTTCACCCTGATAGTCATATATATCAACTCTTCACACAGGTAAACGGAGGCCTTTCTTGAACAGACGAAGATTTCATCTGATTTATACCATTTCTTGTCTTCCCAATACAAGCAAACCCAGCTTAGTTTCTTTTGATCCTCAGTATATACACTGTCAGACATTCCTGTCTGACTGGCAAAGACACAGATATCTCTCAGCAGTCTGTTTAGTAATTGAAATTCTAGCTTTCATCACAGGTTAATTACCAAATTAGTTTCAAACACAGGTATACGCAAGTCAGACAAGCAGACATTACATATTTTCCATACTCAATTTTTCATGACCACAAAAACATGTAAACTTTTAATGAAATCTAGAACTTTATCAACAATCTTCTGCATAATGCAACTTAAAACATAAAGCTCATCCTTGTTCTATATTCAGTAGTCACATTGGATAATCACTTAATGATTAATATGAAATTAATTTTCCTGTTTTTGTGATGGGGAAAGATCATAGCGATAGGAATGGATGCCAAGATTTGGTACTTAATGTTCCAATTGGAAATCTGAGTGTATGTTAATTTATAAAATTGTTAACAACAACAGAAAACGTATGTCTGAGGTGATACCATCATACAAGATATAAGTACTTTATGCCTGGTTGAGCAAACATCCTAAATGCTTTTTTATGTTATTCTTCAGCTCATTAATATTAACGTCAACTGTGGTTAGCCACGACACTCATCATGCACTCCGAACACTGCACATGTAGGCAGGAACACACAGCAAACAGTGCTATGAGCTCAACTTGTTGGTGTGTTGTTTTTGTTGTTATTGTTTGGGAAAGGTGAGGTGCGTCTTCAATCTTCTCAGAATGGGAAATATACAAAACAAATACTGTAAATAGGAAATAGAAATAAGTCTTAACATTCACCCTGACTGGCTTTCTCTAGATTTCTTCCATATTAATGTCCATATAAATGTTGAATAATTTAATAAGTAAATTTTCAGGAATATGTTGGACAATTACATACAGTAATTGCTAAAAATAAGAACAAAATTCTTGAATTTCCATCTCTGACTTGACAACATATACATTTGTTAATTATTGTATATTTTTCTAAAAAAATAGTACATTCTTGTGTAATATTTTAGTTTATTTCCCTAATAATTATTATCATTTCAAACTGATGTCTCAGTTATCATCAATATTCTAATCAAAGATGAATTAGGCGAGTTTAAAACTTCCATAAATTTTCTTTTCAAATATTAATATAAGTCTGAGAAGATTGAGGACAAGTGATGTGCATGATGACGGTATAACACTCAGGGAGAGGAGACGGAACCATGCGTACACACTGTCCAGGCGGGCACTACACAGTTCTTTCTAACCAATATACGTCTAGAGTGACCTCCCCCTGTCTGATGGGGCACGTTGCACCTCAGCTTGCCCGAGTTCAGACTCGAGGTGAATGTATGGATGCCTGCCAATACAACACCATTTTAGTCACTGTATAGAATTTCATACTGGAAGGACTTCAAATCAGATAGGATTCATATTGAAAGATTTTTGTAAATTTTAAAATAAAATACTCCCCTAAATTTTAAGTCAAAATAAAGAAAATACATCTGTAAATATACTCAACAAATAAAATTAAGGGCCAGCAGATATTTGGTTGGGATGCTTTCTACCAGATTTCGGAACTCTGGTGCCATTTTTCTTCCAATGCATTTGCAAATGCTTCAAGAATATGATAGTAGATTCTTCATTGCTAAAATACCATAAGCTTTGACATGTCCAAAACATATACTGGCATTCAAATAATTTTGCTGAGTATATAAATACAAGGAATTAAACTTCAATGACAAATTTGTGTTACCTTTCGGTCGAGCCTGGTTGATGTCCACTACCTCCTCTCTGTCGTCTTCTTCTGATCCGGACACACTACCATAGCCACTGCTGGCCTTAGAGACGTTCAGCTTGTTCAGGACCAAGCTGGCATGGGACTTCTTGGGCAGATCTGATGCCTCTTCAATCATTGGCTGAAGCTGACTTGGCTGATCCATCCTGACCTTGGTGATGACCCGGTCACCCCACGAGTGACCTTGAGACACAGACTTGTTATCAGACTCCACGCATAGGTCCTGCTCCACGATCTCTCCTCCCTCTGTGTCCTTGACCTTCCTGGTCACGTGGACGCTGCGCTGGTAGTAGTTGGAGCCGCGAGACGTGATCTTGGTCTTGGTGCGGATGACATCCTTTTCCTGGTACTGGGTGCCGCTGGGAGATCTGAACCTGGTCTCCACGATCGTGTCTCGCTGCTCTGCCTCCGAGTTGCTGAGGGTGCGGTACATCTTGGAACGGACCGTCACCACTCTGTCCTGGCTGTCCGTCTTGGACGTCTGCTGGACCGTCACTGTCCCGTCGTCATCCTCCTTGTACGTTATTGCACAATCCGCAGTCCTGGGAGAAATGCACATGTCTTCGTCACGACTGGCACCATCTGTGGCATCATGTTCCTCGGCATCATCGCCAATGTCACCATCATTTCTAGCCTGGACATCCAAATCTGTGACATCATCAGTGACAACATCGCACATCTTGGCGTCGCTGGTGATGCCATTTCTTCCAACAATGGCACCACCACCAATGACATTATCAGCAATGGTGGGCTCTGGTAAGCTGACATCACTGTCAATGATGCCATTTCCTCTGTCCATGGCAACAGGAACCTTGTTGTCATTGTCACTTTTGGAAACACTCTCCATGGCAACATGCCTTGTTGCCATGGTTACAGCATTATCCGACTCCTTTTCCACAATGTTATTGTTTTCTTCCTTGTTGTTAGAATGGTTCATTTTGCTGATCACTGAAACGTGGCAGTATACGATTCACATTACCAAGGAAGAATATCACAATTATACAGGAAACAGTTATGCTAATACTAAACATCGTACATAATGACCGTCGGCACAGCAACGCATGGCTTATGAGCATGCAGACAATGCTGTAAATGTCAACTATAATAGAAATAAACAGTCTAATTATATATATGCCAGTGATTTCTGAACAATTTAACTTGAAGCAAATCCCACCAAGACAGGGCAACAGTAATACTGGTAGTAACACCAAATAACCTAGATTGTAAATAAGCAAGTAATATAACTGTAACTATCTAGTGTAACACACTGTTCATAAATCTTAACAGTAATTTAAAAGGAAAATGGATATATTGTAGTATGAAAAGTTGTATTCTGCATTTACAATATCCTCAAAGAAGAATGCAAAGCATGTTACCTTTGCATATTATACAACTGATTATTTTAACTTTAATAAAATTAAAAATGAATAAAATTTCTTTCTCTTTTTCTTTTTAATTAAAGGGGATTTTTTAAAGTGGGGAGTTAAAGGAATCCAACACAAAGCATTGAAGATCACTATATCCAGGGCACACTGTACATTCAAATTATAAAATTTAAATTAATCTGTTAATAATCCTTTCATATGCCAGCAATATTAACTGTCCTCTTACTGAAAAAATAAAATGTTTTCTAAGCCAGCTATATTGTCTCCAGCAATTGGGTGAAAGACTCCCACGGCGACTTTGTTAAACTCCATAATATCTCACTTCAGCTAGATCAATAGAAGACATCCCATAAAATAATAACGTTTCTTACCTGATATTGCTGACTGTCCAGCGGTCCTGACCTGTCCATTAGTTCTAGTATTCTCTGACACCACCACCTGCAATGTGCAACAACAGCATCACACATACAGCTTCACAAGACAGAGATTATCAAACACAATCTGCTCCTTCCTTATTGTAGACGTCCTATCTCCACGCAGTGTCACACCCCAGCACCTGACATACGTCTGCTAAAACAACGGCCTGGCTAATTATCCGTGTCACAATACTGAAAGCCTCCCAATATCAAAACCCTCCAAATATTGCTTGATTTATTGCCTGACTGTGGGTGGGTTGTAAGGACAGACAGGAGAGAAATAGGAGCACACCCTTGAAGTGTCTTCAGACACAGATAGGCTCAACAGACACAGATAGGCTCAAGTGTGTCTTCCAGGGTGGAGCTGCTTATCTCTGATACAAACTCAGGTAATATTGAGATGTGTCGTATTGGCCAGTATTACCATGATTACTCTACAGCAAGATCGGGAACGAGGATTAAGATCTTTGGGTTCTTCTAGAAATGGGAGTGAGCTTGTGCCATACGAACATTTTTAGACAAGGTCGCACCAGTTTGGTAATTTGGTTAATAGATTACTTCTTATGAAATTTTGGTGAAAAGAGCAACACATGCTTCTACGTCAAAATATCAATTTTGGTAGAAAATAATAAATTTGTATTCATTCATGTTTTGGAATGAGTTATTTTAAGCATTAAGTTTAATGTACTAAGAAATTACAATAACTGATATCAAACGGAGACTTCCATAGCTTCCCAAATCTTGAATGGTAAATCTGATTTCTGAATTTTGACATGTTGTTAATTAAAATAAGAAAATATGTTAACTATATTTGCTGATTGCAATATTGTGAACACAAAACTGACGTGTGTGTGTGTGTGTGTGTGTGTGTGTGTGTGTGTGTGTGTGTGTGTGTGTGTGTGTGTGTGTGTGTGTGTG
>JAUTBQ010162423.1:0-12548 GCA_032361185.1 Lepetodrilus ovalis | reverse complement strand
CAAATCATATTCGAACATGGTTAGGTTTTGCTCTCGACCAATCAAATTGCTAGAAATATCCTAAATGTGTTACAATGGACATTGGATATAGTCACTTCCTGTTAGCTGACCAATCAGAAAAGTTCTATTATATGCGTCTTGTATAGTCTCCGCTCGGCTGCTCTCGGCATTTTCCGTGTACCGTAGATAACTCAGCTGGCAAAATGGTGCGTCAGACAAAAAAATAAATCGAAAAAATATGCGTAATTCTTTTTTTTTAAAGACAAAACGATTCTTTTGCGGGAGATTGCAAATCAAAAGCATGAGATCGGGAGATTTGGTTTATTTTGCTATATTTCCAGGAGATCTCCCGATACTTGGCAGCTCTGCCAGTTTGAGCCTGCTTCTATGACCAGGGACCAATGGTAGCTGAAGTTACCTTCCTGACATGGTAGGCTATGCTGTCTATACATCGTCAGTCTCACAGAGCAGTTACCAACCTTCATGGTGTACATTATTTGACGCACTAATTGTCACCAGGAATTACAGAAATATGCCTCATGTCCAGAAAATAATAGCATTATCTTTCTATCTTCTGCCATAATTGATAAGTCATGGTATGAGTGAAATAATCTTGAAAGTGGCTCTGAACACCAGTTTAAAACATTATTTAAAAAAAATATACATTAAGAATAGAAATACCCCAAATATTGTGTATGTTTTATAGCAAAACTAGTACAGTTCAAACAAAGAAACCAGCCACTGGAGTGAGGCAGATCCTAACATAGCCACAGCCTTACTGAAGGTCTTGTTCTGTGTAGCACTTCAATGAAGAATCTCTAGAGACTTGCTGAAGAATTGCATGTCAGCATTGGATTGGAGAAGGTCTGCAGTTTGGTGTTGTATGCCTGTGATATCCCCCTGTGATATCCCCTGTGATATCCCCCTGCCATCCCCCTGCCATCCCGCCCAGTGGAAGAGAAAGAGCAAAGTCTTGTCACTGCCAACTTCTGCACGATGTACACACATTCGTTTCACAGTTGAGATCAATTACAACCACTCTGTTTTATGTTCCAAGGGGCCTAATTACTAGACAAATGGTGGCCAGGGATACAGAGGGAAATTAAACAGAAGTAAGAGACACAAGTTATGGTATGAGGTGTATCAGCCATGGAACAGACTTCTGATACAATGCAGACAACTTGCCGCGAGTTCAAAATGCTAGCATTAGGATAGTACTTTATACAGACAATCCATCAACCTTAATACTTTGGGAATTGGTATGCGTATACACAGTTATTCTGGATATTTGCACTATATAAATATGTATAATAATAATAAAGCATAATAATAACAATAAGAAGAAGAGGTAGAGGTAAGAGGAAGAGAAGGAGGAGGAGGAGGAGAAGAAGAATATTACCGGTACATGTACATAACCTTACATTCCTTATCAAATAGATAGCTTTATAGTACAATTATTCTGATGCCATTGGAATAATTCATATCTATTAAGCATGTATTCATATCTTACATTTACCAATATAAATCTTGCAGTCAAAACAAAAGCACAAATTTCAAAAGCAGGCTAAGGTATCAATTATCTGACACATTTACCTCGTCCTGGAAAAGCTAATTTAATTTCAGAATGATCACTAGAAGTCATAATGCTGACAGCCGGAACATGATGCTACGGTAAGATATGCCCGACCTAACCAGTGCTACTTTCCTTATGAATGGAAAACTTCATGGTGTACATAATTTGACACACTAAATGTAATTATCACCAGGGTATACCGAAATACGCCTCATGTCTCGGGGATAATAGCATTATCTTCAAACAATTTCCAAAATGCCCCCTAACTGCTTCTTATTTACCTAAATTCGATCTCTAGTGTTTGAGGTCTCTCCCGTGAATGCCATAATTGCTTTATGATGTAGAGACTATGTATTCATATTGATTACCGCCCGAGAAGTTGGCTGGCCAGCGGGGCTGACCGTGGTCACTCAGTGGGCAGGATGACTGCGGCCGCTTGTACACACTTGTACACATTTGTACACACTACAGACAGTTCAATAGAGACGGAATAATATGACTTCCAGCTAGTCCACGCTCATCCATCTCGCAATTTTGTGGGAGGTTTGCCAAAGAAACAATCAGTGCAAGTCGGTTGTTTCCAATCTTTACATTGAATTTGTTGCGCATTAGGCTCTTTTAAATTGCCGCATTTATTTTGTATAAAAAAATCATTGAACTTTAATGAGATCTATATCTCCTGAATCACCTCTGAAAATGCAAAACCTAGAATACTGGTAATAACAGCCTGGACAAAAAGAAAATGGACAGTACATCTATTGCTCATGTGTAAAACATGCATATACTAGGTAGTAATTGATTTACAGTGAACAATCTGTGAACAACAAAAGGTTGCTTCAGATTTCAGGCAGACAGACAGACAGTACCAGATTTCAGACAGTACCATATTTCAGGCAGACAGTCAGATAGTACCAGATTTCAGACAGTACCATATTTCAGGCAGTACCAGATTTCTGGCAGACAGTAGCAGATTTCAGGCCGATAGATAGTACAAGGTTTTAGGCAGACAGTACCAGATTTCAGGCAGACAGAACCAGATTTCTGGCAGACAGTAGCAGATTTCAGGCAGACAGATAGTACAAGGTTTCAGGCAGACAGTACTAGATTTCAGACAGAACCAGATTTCAGTACAAGTACCAGTTTTATATGCTGTAAATCATAAACTGTTAGCATCATTAAACTTTAGCGACCAGTGGATTATTGTCCTATTAGCGTAATAAAATGTTATCGAGCTTGTCTATATTTAGAAAATAACATTAGCGCTTTCTTCATATACCTGGTACAGTGCCCCCTCGATATAAGGCTGTTCGATACAGAGCGGATGCACATATAAGGCTGGGTCAGATGCGGACCCCATTTTTATTTTTTGTTATTTACCTGCACTATTATATAAGGCTGGTACTATAAGGCTGGGGGTATGTCATGGACCCCAAATACAGCGTTATATCGAGGGGGCACTGTACCTGGTATTTCTATTTTAAATTGCCAATGTGTAACACTGTTGGTAATGAATAGGTAGTATCAACATTAACTAATTGCATGTGTATATAAACTCTCGCAAAGCGTAAATACCTTGACACAAAAACAGGAAGTTCTAAGACCACTAGACCAATCCATTAAACTGCATACGTAAATAACTTCTAAACAATATAATTGTATTTTGTTTGATAAATAGGAAGTACTATTGTAATCCGGTAGTTTGTTTTTACAAAATTACTCTTTTATTTTTTAATGATGCGCTAATGCCTAAATTTAGTACTAACTTAAAATGCTATCATGTTGTCAATAATGTAGATAAAAATTAACCACCATATTGGATCATTTACAAACAATGTTTTACTACAGTCCCCTCAATATAGCATGGTCCGTGACCCCAACTTCAGCATTATATCGAGGGGACACTGTATCTAAAAATATCATAAATAGCGAATCAAATGTTAACCTCTAATGGCAACTGGCTAAATTTATTAAAGTTTTATGTTTCCTAATATTTTACTATTTACAGTATTCTGTAATAAATATGATTTATATTGTGATTATTTATGTCGCCAATAACCAAGACTATGTACAGGATTACTCAACACCATGGCTGTCAAGAAGGTTAATGTGGACTTCAGAGTCTTCAACAATTAAGGACATCCGGAGCTCTAGAAAGTATGGCCAACTTTATTAAATGTCACAGTCAATATGAACTATAATCAGTGATATTATGAATGGATGAATTCAAAATAGGTTTAAAAAATACCTTAAAAGTGTACTTGGTATTCAAAGTGAAACTATCTATAATGCCTATAAGTGATTTAATAGAACTACATCCATAACGAGTGGGATAAACACATGGCTGGATATGTCAAGTATGGTAGCTCAAAAACTACAACTCTTTACCTACAAGACATCAATTTGAAGTAAGGTCCTACCATATGACAGTGGCTGGACTCACATATAAATTACTGTCAGCTTCAGACTTGTCTTTGATAACCCAGATACATGACCATCCTGACCTAGTTCCAGGACACCATCAGCTACTATAGTAGTGGATGACATTGACTCGTGGACATTGACTCATGGGATTATGGATTATCTGTCTCTGAGATAAATATATGTTTTAAATCTCAATGATTTAACAAGGGACTTACTCTGTAATTCTAATGTTTATTGTACACCGTGGAGATTCCTGTTGTGCGACTACTGTTACTGTGACAGTCGCGGGAGTGTGAGATGGTGTCACAATGACGATCGCGGGAGTGTGAGATTGTGTCACAATGACGATCGCGGGAGTGTGAGATGGTGTCACAATGATGGTCATGGGAGTGTGAGAAGGTGTCACAATGACGGTCGCGGGAGTGTGAGATGGTGTCACAATGATGGTCGCGGAGAGTGAGATGGTGTCACAACAACAGTCACGAGAGAGTGATATTGTGTCACAATGACAGTCACGAGAGAGTGATATTGTGTCACAATGACAGTCATGGGAGTGTGAGATGGTGTCACAAAGACGGTCGCGGGAGTGTGAGATTGTGTCACAATGGAAACCCTTTGATCTTCCATCAGTTTCAGAAGATTAAAAAAAATAATTGTGAGAAATCTAGTCGTGACGACTGACTATAACTGGCCAATCCTAGTACAGAATTTTGTCATGTGATAGTACAATAAAAGTAAAAATTGGCACTTTGTATAGATATTAAAGGTGTACAACCCCTCAGGTGCAAGACTACTTTCGATTCCCGTCATTACAAATTTATTGAAATCAGAAAATCCAGTCGCATTGTGGGTAGTCATGCCAATGTATGGCTAGCATAAGTGACATGTAGATTGTATTTTTGGCCCATAATAAAATATTAAATTAAGAAAAGTTAAAGTAAGTTTTTGGTTAAACAATCAAATTTGCCAAGCTTGCTTATAGAAAATTAGTGTTTACATGAGAATGTGTATGTACTATAATATATCGTAACAACTGTCAACCCTGCACCATGACAATCAGTATTCATCATGGTATCTAGTATAATGATAACACATGCAATCGTGAAACAATGTTCACACAGTCAAAACACAATGTTCACACAGTCATAACACAGTGATATAGCACAATGGCGACACTAATAGCACAATGGTAAAATAATTAAAAAAAATATCAGTTACAGGATTGTAATATTATTCATCATCACAATGGTAGCACAACAATAGAATGATAACCTAGAGATAGCACAATGGTAGCACAACAATAGAATGATAAACCTAGAGATAACACAATGGTAGCACAACAATAGAATGATAACCTAGAGATAGCACAATGGTAGCACAACAACAGTGAGTGAGTGAATATGGAGTTTAACGTCGCTGCGGGAATCTTTCACCCATTTGCGACGAAACACAACAACAGAATGATAACCTAGAGATAGCACAATGGTAGCACAACATAACAATAACGTAAATGTAGCACAATGGCGCCACAAGGATAATACTTTACAATAATTTAATAATGAAGGAGTTAGTCTCTAAATACACATAATGGTTCAAACTATGACACATTATTATGCTAAATACACAATCAAGATTCTACAATCAATAGTGGTGTCTATGGTTCAAGTGAGGTAGAGAAAGACCACACAGCTGATGCTATCCCTTGCCAATGTGGAAATAGAACTGTTGACTGGGAAAGTGGCAAATACTAACTGCTCGCTGATGATTGTCTGACCAGTATCATATTCATACCATTCTTGTAACAACAACATCTACTCCCAGCTCTACATAAGACTATCTGACAATTATAGTTGTCACACCATTGTAGTAACATACATTACTGGTTCCAGATAGGACTGTCAACCATTGAAAACTGAACAAAATATATGTCATACATATTTTTTCAAAGCCTTTCAAATTGAACACAGAGAAGATAGATTTTGTAATATTTTCTTTAAAATATATCCCTACTTTAACTTACCTATATAAGCAAAACATCATGTCATTAATTCAACTCACAAAAATGAGTGTTTTATAAAATACTGGTAAGCAATTATATTTTGTTAATCATATTTGTATTCCTATAAAAGTGAAGGATAAATATAGTTTAATACAAGTGATGTTAAAGCAATAAAAAGAAATAAAAGAAAACGACACCTACCTGCTAACACCTGTAAGATCCAACACAGTAGAAGTTGTAAAGTTGTCACAGCCAACATTGCGGAGTTCGCAGCATGTACGCCACCACTGCCGACCCTAATCACACTCTGCATGTATGTACGAACGCGATCAGACGATGTCCCGGCGATGACGGTATGACATCCTCCATGCTTGTTCGTTCTCCTGGTCACCCGCTCACACAAACAACACACACTTTACGTGGCACCGCTTATTAAATCATTGATACAACACAACTCCTGATCTGATGTTCCTGTGCTTGCACTGAGTGATTTAATTGAGATATTGGAGTACGGCTGTCCATATCATTACTGGCATCCTGTGACGGTGTTTGCCGTGCTCTCTAACAGCCTGGAATCACAGATATCAGACCCAGAGGTCATTCTTCTCACTCCAGACCATCAACCGACACTGAAACTAAATAAAGATCATCAATATAGACATTGGACATGAAAACCATTTCACATTGCACTGTGTACGTGACGATATTTCATCGGTATTAATTCCTGTATATAAATAACATACACATTCTCATTGCTTCTATACCTAGATATGTTTACCTTCATGTTTCTACTGGTCCTAGAGATTATGTCTACTAATGCCAACTTGTACAAACAATGTTAGCATAATGCAATTGTTATCCTTTATTATCAATGTGTATTAGAAAGTCTGGTTCTTATTGTGTAATAGGAAGGCATGTATACTCAACACAATAAATTAAGAGCCAGTAGCCTTTTTGAACATATCTAAACTCATCTTTAGGCTATTTTAACAAGGAATTTCCAAACTCCTTCAGAATTTTGGTACTCTTCAAGAACTTGTAGACACACTTGCGGAGGAATGGAACCAGATTCCTCGAGCACAGTTCCAAAATGTGATAGCAAGCTTCCCAACAACATATCTGGCGGTCCTTAATTAATTTTGTTGAGTATATGACAGTCCTCGGCCAAGATGTCTTTGAGAACTAGAATTCCGATCTTGTCATTCTCGCTCAGAATAGCATCGAGATCTTTGACCAGATGCCAATTTGGCAGCATAATACCTACTAGTACTTCATGTGATGTCAGTCTCATTGATAGCATGCATCATTGATGTCCTATAAACTGTACTCATATTAAATTGCTAATTCTTACCCAAGCTGGGATCTTCTTGTGACAATGTGAAGATAATTAAGAAAGACATTGACAGGGATAATGTTAAAAGCTGGGTATAATGATTCAGTCCATCGCAATGATAGCAGTACAATGCTCAGACAGAATAGTTTTGTGGTTCCTTGGAGAGACTTCCTGGTAATATACAATGTACATGTATTGAGGATAAGAGAGTCTGAATCTGACTAGGATACAGATGTCTTCTAGCTATGGCATAGATGGTCAGGGATTAAAAACTACATATTGTTGCGACTGTTATTAATAGTAAATTGAATTTGAAATTACTTGTATATCAAAAGTAAAACGTTATTAAATTTTATATAATTTAGCCTGATATGACACAATTTCTACCTTAATTCATAACTATATGGATAACAATTTTATTAGTAAAAAAATGTTAAAGCATGTTTTATGTGTAACCCATGTCAAAATGAAAGATAAAGAGAAATGTTTAATGGTCGGAAAATCTAAGATATATACTCACATTCTTATGTAAGGTTGGCACAACACATTCGCAACATCACTGATTCACTGAATAAATTTCCACAAGAATACGCAAATACTTCTGCAATAATTTCCTGCTTTAAGTACCGCAGATTGACATGTGTTTGTATGATGCCAATATCAAATGTCCATTAAGTTCAATTAAGTGGACCGACTTAATACACTTGCTTACTCTATATTGTGTGGACAAAGGGAGTAGCCGGCGAATGAATATTTCAGGATGAATGATATCGTAATTAAAGCCACTTCTTGACAGGTCCGTCACGTATTGACTCAATCAATAATTTATATCAGTATGATGGGTCAGCGACTCAGGACGCTGGCCATGACCACAGCATTATGCCAGACAGGATTAGAGTGGACACCGGAGTCAGCCACACAGACTCGGACATGAACAGCCAGCCAGAGAGAGAGACAGACAGACAGACAGAGACACAGACAGACAGATAGACAGATAACAAGATGGTCAGGCCAGGCAGCCAGCCAGCCAGCCAGCCAGAGACACAGACAGACAGATAACAAGATGGTCAGGCCAGGCAGCCAGCCAGCAAGAGAGAAAGACAGACATATAGACAGAGACACAGACAGATAACCAGACAGACATATAGACAGGTAACAAGATGGTCAGGCCAGGTAGCCAGCCAGCCAACCAGAGAGCCATACAGACAGACAGAGACACAGACAGATAACCAGACAGACAGATAGACAGATAACAAGATGGTCAGGCCAGGCAGACAGTCAGACAGACAACCAGATAGACATACAACCAGACAGTCAGATAACCAGGGTATCCTTTCATGAAGCTCTCTTACCCACTAAGAGACTGGTAGCGCTCTCTTTGCTGATAGCTAATACACTGCTAAGAGAGTGCTACCAGTCCCTTAGTAGATAAGAAAGCTTCGTGAAAGGATACCCAGAAGGAAAGACAACCTAAGAGACAAAAAGTCCGATAGAGAAACAGTCAAAACAAATTCATTGTAATGCTATTTAACCTATTAGAATCACACACATAATGCAGCACAATTTTCTCCCCATGGTTCTGGGCAAAGGAGTTGACCCTTCAGCTAAGTCTGTAGAAATGGGGACTAACTCTCCGGGCAAATCCTTGTTCAAATCCAATGATCACCATTGTCCTATTACATTGGAAATCCTGGACTGATTCTGCTTGTTTCCGGTGGGCTATCTGTTTATTGGATTGCCAACTAGATAATGTCTAGCTCCCAGGTGATTACTAAGTTCCTGGATTAGGGACACAAGGATAAAGTACCTATTACAGTGACCATTTCAATACAGAATAGCCAAAATTCCTTCTTCTATTCCCCTGGGCAGATTATTTGTATACTTTTGCCAGGTCCATAGTGTGTTCATAGTGTCATAGTGTGCCCATATAGCATTGAAGGTGTCCATAGAGTGGATATAGTGAATTCATATAGAATAGAGTGTGTTCATAGTGTACATAGCGTGTCCATATAGTATAGAGTGTCCATAGTGTGTATATAGAATGTCCATAGTATGTCCATAGAGTGGATATAGTGTATTCATATAGTATAGAGTGTGTTCATAGTGTACATAGTGTGTCCATATAGTTCAGAGTGTGTCCATAGAGTGTATATAGAGTGTCCATAGTATGTCCATATAGTATAGAGTGTGTCCATAGAGTGTATATAGAGTGTCCATAGTATGTCCATATAGTATAGAGGGTGTCCATAGAGTGTATATAGAGTGTCCATAGTGTGTCCATATAGTATAGAGGGTGTCCATAGAGTCCATAGTATGTCCATAGAGGGATCATAGAGTTCCAGGTTCAAACCACAGACTATCTGTTATAGAATCCCAGAACAAACATGTGG
This sequence comes from Lepetodrilus ovalis, assembly GCA_032361185.1. Classification (NCBI taxonomy): domain Eukaryota; kingdom Metazoa; phylum Mollusca; class Gastropoda; order Lepetellida; family Lepetodrilidae; genus Lepetodrilus; species Lepetodrilus ovalis. Next base: position 2,832 of record JAUTBQ010162423.1, on the reverse strand, counting down.
TCCCATTACGTAATCATTGTTCCACGAGTTCCTGTTTGATCCAATATCATTAATTATTCCATGAACTTCCATCAAATCACTTCCAGGATAAATATGTTCCAGGCATCCCAAAATCCAAAAGCAATTGTTCCAACAGAACATATAGTTCATGTGGAACACGAACACATCAATTTAATCAGAAGATGAGATAATGGTTTTGATGGACACAACAGTTAGCAATACCAAGGTATGTTGCTGCCGGTGAACGGTGATGCTAATCAACAGACTGATGATGTACTCAATGTAACACTCACTCACGTTGATCACTTGATGGAAAGATAACAACAAAAAAACGTGTACAATAGACTTCATGCTTAGAAGGCTTTTAACATATCTGTGAAATTGCTACCTGCAAAGTGGTATATTGATAGTACTGATTAATCATTAATTCATTCATTTCAACATATTGCATGCTGAAACATTACAACATTCATCATTATTCTGTTGAGATATGTTGAACAAATATATAAAATAGATATGTCATGTATCTCTTTCATGTACAAATAGTTTGTTCCTAGATATTTGTACCTTCACCATGAGAAAAGAATATCAAATAAATTGACATTTCAATTATCAAATAAATTGACATTCCAAATTTTCAAATAAATTGACATTCAAAATGCATCAAATAAATCGGCATTCAAAATGTACTAAAGAAATCGGCATAATGCGTACATCTATTAGTATTAATGTAGCTACATTACCTCCCGTGATGAATTAGAAAATCAGCTCGGAAGATTATCGCCAAGAGTTATGAAAAGGCACAGCACTGCTACGACAGATTCCTAGGCACCGACAAACCAATCACGATCACTGCCATGGCAGTCCTCTCACGATGCTATGCTTAGGCAGCAGCTAGCGCCATGTGTCATGTGAAAGGGCTCCCGACAGTACACAGGGTGACCGACGTCGTATCGCAGGCCTAGCAGCCAATGAATCAATACTCTGCTACTACGGAACATTTAATTGAAAAAATATCATTAATAATTATAGAAAAAATTTCATGGATGTTGAAATGCATCAGCTAAAAATAATGTTCTATATCATTGTTGAATAACCATTATTTCAAATGTTAATAATGAATTTGTTAATTAGCCGAAATTGTTAATCATGTTGATTATCCAATGAAAATCATCATTTCGTAGTCTATATCATAATGAAATAATCCAAGTCAGAAGAGAAATAAAAAGAAAAAAAATTGTCGAAAAGAAATGATGATTACAAATTGATAGCCGAATAACTAGAAAGATATCAAACCGTTATTACTTACTAATTAACTGCGAGTTACGGAATAATGACCCATTGACACAAGAGACTGTGACAATAACTGATCATAGTGTCTTAATGCACCTCCATGCAACATTTCCTGACATCAACGCGACACCCCACAGACAATGATTCCATTGTGCATCAATATTGGTATCAACCTGCTAGACAGATACAGCAGCTGATAACCAGCGAGAGATCTGACTTGGGAAGCATTGCGTCACGCGGCTAAAACACCTCTCCTCTAGCCAAGCATAGACTCAGCGCCAGTCGTTCTCCGAGAGGTTCCAATTCCTCCAGACTCTGATAACTTCCGATGCTTTGAAACACTGCACACTTAAAACGTTGTTCTCGCCGGCTGAAAGCCCATTGTGTGTCTACACGGCCCTCATGCAATGGGGCCATTAATATGAGGTCTTGGGGGATACTTTAGCGCACATACTGGGGAAATACTTTGTCAATGATGGCTTTCCTGTGTAACGTCTGGGATCTTGTGCATGTAATACAGATATTATTCATCTGTATCAATAATGAACTAATGGAAGTATTTTGGGGGAATATCAAAGAAAGCACATTACTTTAATAAAAACCAAATGGTGTTTATTACTTTGAAAAATATTATAGAAAGAAATTACTTTTTAATAAATATATGGTATCATTTCCTTGAATGAACTATTTGAAGACATCAACTATTTGTACTAATTTTCTTTAAAGTTTTAAAGTTTTAAAGCAATTGTGTATATTGTTATATTGATTACCGTACAAATAATTCTTCAGATTTCTTTAAAGCACACCATAGTTACATAAAACAAAAATTATAATAAATTCCAAAGATAAATACCACAGATTACAAACAGAATGAACAATTAACTGAAACACTGATTTAATGTCTTGATGTCATGTGTGAAGATGAGATATTAGTGAGATATATGCGAGATATTTGTCTGCAATGCAGTTTTCTGTTTTCTCCAGTTGGCAGTTAGTAATTATCAGCTGTTGACATCAAGTGAGGCAGTCAGATTTCCATCTCTACTGAAACCATACAATTAATAGGCTGTTTGCCACTTGAAGTGGTTGGTGCTATCTCAAGCGAGGGAGCCGTTAACTGAGCGCCACCTCAACCATGGTGAAGCTACTTTTCTATTTCACTTGATGAAATTCAAATTATTTTTTAAAGAATGGATGGGTCTGGGGAAGTGTTAATGACATCGAGACTGTGACAGTGTGTTACGCCAGAACTCTCCAGCTGTGTGAGCTGTTAATTACATAATTTACTGTCTACAAATGTCTGTGATAAATACAAGAAATAATCATAGTAATTGTTCTGGCAATTAGGGTTAGTTATGATTAACAGTTATATATGTGTTCCATCGGTTGTACCGGTGACACAAATACCTATATAAACATGCTATATGTCACACTGTTCTACTGATGTTGCTGTTAATAAGTCTTAAAGGCATACAATCACAGATTTTTATGAGCATGTAGCACTATATTTGAGTAATAAATGTAAACTACATTCATTTG
>JAUTBQ010162412.1:0-12549 GCA_032361185.1 Lepetodrilus ovalis | reverse complement strand
CTCTCTCTCTCTCTCTCTCTCTCTCTCTCTCTCTCTCTCTCTCTCTCTCTCTCTCTCTCTCCCTCTCTCTTTCTCTCGAGTATTTTAATTCAACAGATTGACAGTTAAATACAAGGTTATAGACAATAATTTACTTATTTTGTATGGCCTATAGTATTTGAAAGTCCACCACTAACTAGGATATATAATTGTGAAGACATCTGTAAAACATTGACAACAGATTTATTTAAAATTCTAAAGATTTCAAGTCTGCATATTCATAGTCCTTGGTTATGAATATAGTTGTGAATTTTGTTCTGTCTCAGCAAATAAGTAGTACAAGTTCACATTATGATAGCATTTGACGGATGTTTATTTCACTTTACGTCGACTTTTATATAAAGCTGCAAATGTATAAACAGGTTCAGATAAGCCCCCGCGGCGTATTTATATAAATTATACAGCCTCCGTTGATTGACTTATCAGCATAATACAGCAGTCAATGAATAAAGAAAATGTTAAAAACTTAAAAAATACAACGTGGTATAGACTCTACTAATTTAAAATGTTGAATGATCACGTCACGGGTGGGGTGGATGTAGGTGGGGGAGTGGGGGAGTGGGCGGAAATTACAAACGAAAAGCGAAATCGCGAGATTTTGAAATTGATATTATTCAAATGTGGTGTTTTAGCGATCAATTTCCCATATCATCTATAACAATCGGAACACATCGTGAACGCCTTTGGTACGACTGGGAGCAAAGCACATACAGAAGGGATCGGGGCGTATCATGGATTGAGATGCATTAAGTTACATACGATCAAAGAAATCTTTCACAATTTTATTGCTCTGTGACACCTATTCTTTTGATGATGGCTTTCTATTTCTGAATCTTAATTATTTTTTACTTTCGGAGAATAGACACCTGATTGTTTGTATATTTAAATGTTTAGCTTAGGCGGAATAGGGTACTAATGTCATGATTTGAATTCAATTGAAACCAAAGTTAGTAATTCGTTCTGTCTAAAGTCAAGTACAAGTATACACTTATCACGTTGGATTGAACAATTAGTGTATTATACTAGTATATAAAAGTGTACGACGATAGGTAAAGATATGCCTTGGCATACACTATAAAATATAAGACGATAAGTACAATTGTATACAAAGTTTAACATTGCCTTAAGAGGTATAGCCCTCGAATGGGTAAAATGTAGGTCTATCGAAAAATATAAATGATTTTTCAATGCAGATTTGTGATATACCAATACAGGAAGACTCGGCATAGGCTACTCACGATTAGGCTACTCCCAAGCTATAGATTTTCACTACTGTAAATATGCATGTCCAATATTTGAGCACATTAAAGGCAATATCACATACATTTGTGGTTGTTTTGAACTAATTCTTAGCTACAACTGCAATTACAATCACTTTTAAAAACCTTCCACAACTGTATTGGCAGACAGAATTCCACTGCACACCCTCGATAGTGTACTTTGACAACCTGAATGTGGTCGTATTTAATTTTGCTTAATTATATTAATGTAAGGGGACATAACTCAAAATGGTAAGAATAAAATAGAAAACGACATGGCAACGTTTGCTTAATAGGTCAGTTGATGCATCAAAGATTATCGACTGTTGGGGAATAATTGCATTAGTAAATAACAACTTTAGGTGGAAAAATCAAACGTAAGTAGTCTCAGATAGAAATTCGTTTGACCATCTATGATACAACTGCAAAGTACATTCACTCGACGTACATAAAATCATGTTTGTACTAGACTGTACGAAATACTTTCCGCCGCTGTATGGTAGACAATTCCAATGCAGCCTCACGGTAGATTGAATCAAGTGTATACACTAGCGATGACAACCTGAAAGTGGTCGTATTTGTTTTTGCTTCCTTATATCTATGTAAAGGGACATAAGTTGAAGTGATACGACTAAAATATAAAACACGCTTACGTTCCTTCATAAATCTGTTGATGCATCAAAAACAAGATAATTAATGCTTCGTAACCTGAATTTATATAAAATATGAAATTTGTGGCAACTATCAAGTGTTTGGGAATACGTGCATTAGTAAATAACAAGTTTTGGGAGGACCAATCAAACATGTCGTCTCAAGGTCAACCATGTGTGATATAGTATGCCTTTAAATATCATTACGTTTACAAGAATCTTAGTGTTCGTAGATTTTCATATCCACCGACCTGAAAGTAAATGAGCTTTTACCCCCGAAAATATTGTTCTTGTTTGGTTTCCATTTTAAATAAATGAGATGAACATTTTTGGACTGAGGAAAGAATTAGGTGCTTTCATATTTCGAATACTAGTACATGTGTGATGTGTGGCAGCGTTGAGAAATAAAACCAGTCTTTCAATTAAATATTGTTTTATGTCGGCGTATGTAGTCTGTAAAACTACTGATCTTACGTCGACATATGTATGCCTAGGCATAGACGTCTACTGGTCTTCGCCTTCCACCAAGCGTAAAATTGTCACGTACGATATGATCAAAGAGGTCCTTTTATAAAAACAACACCTCTACATCGGCAGATATTTGCGTTAAAATATATTTCCAAAATTGACAATGAAAGTAGCACCCATCACTGTGTTAGACTGTACCAGTGTCGATTTGGGAAATATCAGAAACAGGGAGGAGAATAAAAGTACGTCCCTCGGGCAACCATCTCCAATCGGAACATCGCTGGCTGATTTCTCTCATCTCGGAGTGCACGCGTCTTTTGTTAATTGAATGCAAGACAATACTAGACGATATTGTCTCGCCTCCACAGATCCGTTATCACCGTAAAAGTGAGAACGGTCACTTAAGTTTTATCGGAATTTAGAAACTAGAAAACTGCTTTGTCATTGGGATTTCCATAGTTCTTTTGGAATGTATATAGAATGCAATTTAATTAAATTCTCTTGAGCACGATATGATTTGATATACCTGTAAAATGTATTTTGGACATTTATTTCTAATCAAGGTATGCAGGAATAAATGCTGAACATAGGGCCTACTTGTGTATGCTACAATCATTAAATGTTCATAATTGCAGCATTAAAACTATTTAATTAGGGAGAAATGACGTGAAACTTGTAATAATAAATAATTTATTGTAAATGGAGGATCAGCAAATGATACAACATTGCGCTTAATTTAAATAACCTGTTAATTTCTACATGATTTAATTTAGTCTTTGAAAGCATACTATCACAGATGTTTGACCTGATGTTTGAACTAGTTATTTACTTATTCCACAATACTCGAGTTATAGAAATATGTCATTTTATATGAATGAAAGGTACGTAACACTAATTATCTCGACTTTTGAACATCTAACTGCAAGATCGAATCATCACAATTTTGATCGACGAAAGGGATTCTTGATATCACAAATGAATGTAGTTTGTATTTATTACTCAAATATAGTACTACGCGTACATTGACATATGCGATTGTTTGCCTTTAAGTTATTTAACGTACATATTCTCCAACACGAGTTATAATAAATTTCATATTTTATATGAATTAGTGCGACGGACCTAATTACCTTGTCTTTTATGCATCAACTGATCTTATAGGAAAGTGACCGAACTTTTGAGTTATTTCCCTTTGTATTAATTTAATTAAGCAAATCACATTCAGGATGCCGACCGCCAATTTGTACATTCGACTCAACATAGCGTGCGGTTATACATTATATGTTCTGGCCGTCTACCATACCGGCATACAGCGATGGAAAGGCCTTTAGAAGTACAAACATGACTTTATATATATCAAGTGAATGTACTTTGCAGTTGTACCTAAGAACTAGTCCAAAACAACCATAACTATCTGTGATTGTATATCTTTAAGTCTACCTATAACTAGTTAAATAGTCATAATGGCAAAGTTTCGAGGATGAACTATTAGCGAAAAGGTACAATCTATTTTTGACAATTTACGATATCAATATGCCATCATCGGCCATCATCAATATACTAGCGGATTCCCATATCAAAATCACCGTACTAGCGTAATACTATCTCCCCCATCCACCCCAATCCAGTAAGTCACACACACGCACACAGACATACACACACAGACACAAACAGTCCACTCGGGTGGACGGTAGATATGCGGTAATCACCCCCACATCAATGGTCCCAGAAGATGTTGTACTGTCACAATTCAGTTATCATCCTCGGTCCATCAGTACCAGCCAGTGCACGCAGGTTTACTGCAACACTTTCTTCCTGCCGTTGACTGACAAGCTGTGGCACGAGCTAAAAATCTTGAAAATGGCTTAAATTTAAGTGATACCACTACCTTCATGCTGACGTTAAGTAGCTAACCATCACCTACCGTGACAGCATATCCCTACACACCACCCTCTCTTAAAGCACACGACCATTGCTTACTTCCGTCAGTAGACAATGGCGATAACGTCTATAGAGGATGCATCAACCAAAGTGCCAAGGCAATCTAATCTACCCATCGCCGCTACCCTCAAGACTCGGGCGACATTGAGAAGATACCTTACCTTGCAATACTTTACTAATAGTGGGATACTATAGCTTTATAACGTCATCGGGTATAATAAATTTGAATACTTTATCGTTGCCGTAGGCAAAATATCAACATACATCTGCGGATGACGATTGTTATTCGTGGTTGAAAGGATCTGTTAGAAGTTTTACATAAGAAAAAGTACATTAATTCAATCGAATGCAGCATGTACATGTGTATGTATAAATCAAGATGTGTTAATGTTGTACCAGCCTACGGCAAGTGTGGCGAAAGACGGCACCAATATAGTTATGCAGCGACTGATTCCGGTTCCTTTTCGAGGTATTCCGTAAGCATAGATGCATGACAAGGCTCTCCGTGAAACAGTCGGCCCAAGAGAAAACGAAATATTTTTCATGCTCAACTCAAAAATTGTACTGATCCTCAGTTTATATTCGAGTTGAGCACGAAACGTCGATTGAAAATGAACTCGTACTAAAAGTTTCATGACCTCAGTGTTCGGTTGAATATTTCATCTTGGTCTGCGTTTCAAGAAAGGTTTGTACTTCAGTCAAGGCCTAAATCAGGACTTTCAGCATGCTCTTACTACTATAGCAATATATGGCGTCTACGCCTAGATTACGGGCACGATCCTTTTGTGAAACGCATCTCTGACCGCGAGTTTACGAAACAGTTTAGATATGGCTTCATTCTCAACTCGAAGTTTTGTTCACAAATTCCCAAATATATTTGAGCTGGAGAACATGAACTCGTACTCTCTGGGCCTAGTTGAATATATCATCTTGATGTTAGCTCGGATCAGCCACTATAGGTACTATGTGGGGAAGCTTACTACCAATTTCTGGAACTCGTCTTGAGAAAGCTGGTGCTATTCGTCTGCAAGTCCCTGAAGAGTACCAGGAATCTGCAGATGTTTGGAATTGTTCGTTGTCAATATAAAATAAAGTTAAATTAATCTTGTTGAGTATAGGCTATACGTCAGAACGTCGCTGTTGGCAATCCCTTCGGTCTTCAGTTTCCAAATCAACACGAGACGTACATCCAAGGTTGTTTATTTCTATATACTACTGGCTACCTGGCATTACTTTATATTAGCAGGATTCCCGATTCCAGACCTTTTCAAAGCAATGGACAGTTCTCCAGGGAAGACAAACGGCTTGCGAGGACCTGAAAGGACCAAAAAACAAAACAAGTATACCATCTGGAAACAGGTCACTGGACAATAGCTGTACAATTGTCGATATTGGCTGCAACGATATAAAAAAAATGTAGAATGTCGTTTCTTCTTACAATGGATCAAATGTGACAAAATGCTTGTCTTTAAGTTTTAGTTTTGACAATTAATTTGACAAACCACCTGCCCGCTATTCTATATTTAAGTCTAATAATGTCTCCAAATTTCGATGAAATATATAAAGAAAAAAATAAAGTATGATGTGCAGCGTCTGGGAAGAATTGTAAATGTCACTACAATATGAATTCCACACGCAGAACACGAAGTATGCTATCACGAGGATGTACATATAATTAGAGATTTCCGAAGAATTCCAAGATAAACAGATTTGGTCCAGTGCTCATTAGTGAAATCCACAATGTTCTATGCTAATATTGGAATATAGTCGAGCGATAGTAGGCCTATTTATTTCCTGCGTGTAGGTGGTCTACAGGAATTTTTTGCTACACGATTTCCTCCGTTTCAAACTAATACTATCTCAGGTGTATTCTCAGAACATATCTTAGCCGTTTAGAAAAGAAGCACACCACACAAGTCGTTATCCGGTCAGGCCTAATCAAGATGTCTGTGTGTTCCACGTAGTGTATTTCCTATTGCACCGATTGTCTCTAAAAACCGAGGAAATAACTAAGTTTCCATGTGTTTTCCTTGAACGGTTGACCAAAGCCTCAAATAACACAATAACAATAGCACAATAACACAATAACGTTCTCTTGATGCCTTATCTTGACTTCCCCGAATACACCGCTACACCAATTAAGCTAATTATTTTTAGGAAGCACGAGCGCAGGAATAGGATGCGGAATCTGGTATTCCTTCTACTGGGACCAAATACATGAAATATAAGGGTATCCTTTCACGAAGCTCTCTTATCCACTAAGATACCATAGCGCTTTCTTAGCAGTTCACTAGCTATCGGCAAAGAGGGCTATGGTCTCGTAGTGGATAAGAGAGCTTCAAAGGATACCAAAGGCTATAAGATTTGCGCGTGCAAAGTTCCGAGTACGTTATTGTGTGAATCTTTCACCTATTTGCGACGTCTGGGTCCAGAATCTCGTGACCAAGAGACAAATAAGTAGTCGTACACGTGCAGGGTCTATATCTTAGTTCCTCTCTCAGAACGTAAATCGCCGAATATGTCGACGTGAAAGTCGAATGCAATGACCTTAGTGCGTAATTTTAAGACACACCTATGTTCTATCATAGTTATGACCCTGTAATTATGTGATCGGGCCTATTTGAATTATTACTCCTTAAGCCACCATTTTTGTCCATTGTAAATATGTCGATTATATTTCACGAATGTAGTGTGTTCTGTCCATTACCCTTCATGAATGTACAATTTTGAAAGTCGTCTGTTGGGGCCTATTCTCGAAGCTCTCGTACCCATGTACTACGAGACCGTAATCACTCTCGTAGCGATCTCTAATGCATGGCGCTCGTGCACTTACGAGACCGCTATAGTAGAGTAGTGGATACCAGAGCTTCGGGTCCGTTTGAATTACGTGTATTGTTATAAATATGGAGATTCACGACCTCAGATATTCTTCTGGATTTACATTTAGTAGAGAAAAATAAACATAAAAAAACATGCAACAACTGGTGCACATGGAACACGACTGGGCTGCCTTTCATCTGGATGACAACATTATTCACTGCCCCCAAGTACAACCCAACAGGGATTGCTGGCCGACTGGTATAAGGGAGATAATCCAAAATAAACATGAAACTGTGTGCATTGGTTTTCCATGAACTCCTATGCGTTCATAATAGTACAAATTACCACCCGTAATCACTAGTCGTTACAACTTTCACCGTTAATGTGTGGATAGTGTATACATTTGAGTTCGCACTTTTTAATTTACTATGTTTTATTGTTATGCTGAAATAGCACATACTATATAGCGCATAATGCTGCAGCTGACATTGCTATCACCAGGTGGCACTAACTTGACCAAGCCATGCTGATAACACTGCATTACTAGAACCACATCCTATCTGATATGCGTCTCATACATGTATCTATCTATTTACTTATGGAATGTGACCATATAAACAGATGCCATTATTTATATCAAGTGATTCATATATCCAATTTAAATAGAATGAAACTAAGTTAATCAATTGTGTTTCTTTTCTTCCGTTTAAAAAGAAAATATTGTTACCTAATATTAACAAATTAATCTCTGTCTTGTGTATCAAATAACAGTAGTATTTGAAATGTATACAGTTTAGTCTAGAGTGATCTTTAAGTCATTCATGTTTTGACTAATAGTGCGAGATAGCTGATATTTTACGAATGCTTCTGAAGTACTCCATGTTTTTACTACTAGACGACTTAAAAAGACATGACGGGAATGATAATTATATTTACACCAGAATTAGTCCGACAGCATGTATACAGTATGTTTTGGAATGGAATAAAACCAATAATATATAGTAAAACAACTGCAACTTACGAATTAGATCCTTTTCTGGTGACCGTCTTCGAGCCAATGTCCATAGATTGACATGATCCGAATGTCTCGTTCATACTCCCCGCTACAAGAATTCTGATCACAAGAAGGCAAGAGTTCTCATACATGGCTCAGATTTCTCCAAACTAACTTCAGTTTGGTATTTTGCTAATCTGAGATTTCTCCCATTGACTCAATGCTGTAACTTTAGTCCTGGTTTGAGTTTGTACTTATTGCTTACATTTACTAACACGGCCATTATCATTAGTAATAATATTTGCATGCAATATGTTGCATTTTCTTCTCCAAATAATTTTAAAGGCATGCTATCACAGATGGCTGACCCAGATAATGGTCAAATGAACTTCTATCTGGGACTACTTACGTTTGATTTGTCCACCCAATAGTTATTGTTTATCGATGGGCTTATTCCCCAACACTCGATAGTTATCACACATTTCATATTTTATATGAATTCAGGTTACGAAGCATTTCATTGGTGCATCAATAAATCTGTGAATGATCGCAATCGCGTCGTTTTATAGTTGTCGTACGTACCACTTTGAGTTATGTCCCTTTGCATTAATGAAATGAAGCAAAAATAAATACGGCCATATTCAGGTTGTTTACCATCAGTTATAACTGTCAAAAGTCCTATATCATTGTGATGGAATGGAATTGTGTCTACCATTCATCTGCCGAAAGGTTTTTGGAAGTACAAACATGATTTAATGTATGTTAAGTGAATGTACTTTGCAATTGTAGCAAAGAACTAGTCCAAAACAACCATAAATATCTGTGATAGTATCACTTTAATATTCTATTAGACATAAACAAAATTAATTTTATTTATAATAGATCTATTTCAGCAATGAGTGGTCATTCTACTACTTTGGACTACTTTGCTCCGTTGTCAGGATGAGCTCCTTTAAACACGACTACATTGTTGACATTCCATGGGAGTGAAAATTCCTACCACATGATTAGGATTGGTCTGTATTTTTTGAACATACGACACTGCACTGCTACAAAACTGAGTTTTAGATGTTAAGTGAATGTACTTTGCAATTGTAGCAAAGAACTAGTCCAAAACAACCATAAATATCTATGATAGTATCACTTTAATATTCTATTAGACATAACATTGCCCTTTGTCACTGGCGGATGTTACGTAGACAATCGCCATTGTTTCAGAGGATGGGGTGTTCAGCCTACCCAATCATTCCTGTGTTAAGAAATGTATATGGAGACGTTGTATGTGCAGTTTACCTTCCTGATGCATTCTGTACAGACGATGAACCGACACTCTATCCGCATGTTTCTGTCGTTCTCAAGTCGGAAGAACTTGAAGTACGGGCTGACCGCCATCATGGGCCTCATCGTGAAACCCTTCCTCTTGCCAAATACCATGCCGTCACCGCACCTGTCACGTGACGGGGTAACACATGGCGAGACGTGATATGAGGTAACATATTGAAATGAGGTAATACACTAGGTAACACATTGAAATTAGGTAACAGTGAAATGCGTTAATACACGAGGTAACACACTGAAATTAGGTAACAGTGAAATGCGTTAATACACGAGGTAACACACTGAAATTAGATAACGGTGAAATGCGGTAATACACGAGGTAACACACTGAAATTAGGTAACACATTGAAATGACGTATTACACGAGGTAACTCATTGAAATTAGCTAACACATTTAAATGAGGTGACATGTGCCATGGGGTAATATTTGTTCGAATTGGATAAAGGTTTAGAGCAGCTTTCAAGATTATTTAATTCAAATCGCTGACTGCTAGTGTTTCAGTAATGTTGAGTACACGATATTACAGGCGTGCCCACGTTAAAGTGCAAGTTATAACTAAATGCAAGTAAAGTAATATCAATTGATCAACAACATTATGTGACGTAATACGCAGTAAATCTTGCGTTGGAAGTTGACCGTGAAAAAAGCTAAAGTGATACTATATATAATGTATTGAAAAGTCGGATGTGTGACGAGCAATGAACTGAAGAATTCACAGCATTAAAAAAGCGCGGATTTGTGGGGCGCTTCGTTATTTCATATTTTCTTCAATATTGCGAGAAACCAGCAAATTTGCGTACATAGTAATTAATATGCCTGTGTATTATATCCTATTCGCAGCTACTCCGAGTGGGGCTATAGCCCTTTTGAAAACATTGAAATACACATACATGTATTTCCCAGCGTGTTCTACACCCGATCATCATATATAGGGCTCATTTTGATTTAATTCCGTAAGTCTTTTACCGATTGTTCTAGAACTAGATAGTAAATCAACTTTAGCGAAGCTGGTAAGTGTCGTTTCCTCACATTCTGGTTCAAATTTGCGTTTTCTAAACATATTAAAGCTTCATTATGATTGTCTATATGCTAAAAGACGAGTATGTTTCGCTAGGACGTGTAGATATCTCACTTCAGCTTACCCTGATCTAATGATGTCATGTCTGCTGCCCGTCTGACGACCCACTGCCTGGCATGATGACGGAAACAGACTGGTGTGTTCAGGGTCCAACACCAGCCCTAGATGATGATGATAGTGATGACAACAATAACAACAACAGTAACAATAATAATAATAATCACTAAGTATTACCCCCGAAAACGTAGTATTTATCCCGGTCAATGGATCGGTGTGCACTCTTTCCATCTCAACTTTCTTGCCCCCGTTTCACAACGGCCTCCTAATAGCATATAGGAGCTCCTAAATCAGTCCTAATAGTTACCCCTGGCATCTCGAAACTTCTTAACTTACGAACTTCTTAGTGAGAAAAGATCTCTTCACAAATAAACATAAGAAGAAACCATTTACAAAGCTCTCTTATCCACTAAGAGACTGGTAGCGTTCTCTTTGCAGATAGCTAATACACTGCCAAGAGAGCGCTACCAGTCTCTTAGTAGATAAGAGTGCTTCGTGAAAGGATATCCAGGATCATAACGTTAGGAGCTTCTAAATTTAGGATGACGTTGTGAAACGGGTGAGGTGTGGGGGTGGGGGGTGGTGGAATCTACTACACAAACTAAAGCTGCCACTTTCAAGATATAATGTAATTATTGTTATGCTAATAGCATTGATATCTTATTGTTTTAATGCAATTGTATATGAATTGTAAAACGATTATTTTGGACAGGTATACTAGAATGTAGCATATCGATCGTTGGGAAACCTCTTTTTGACCACATAATATAGGGGGTGTCTCCTTCTCTTTCCCTCCCCCTTTACATGCGCGCGAACATACACACTTCCGCTTCGACGCACCCGAGCTGTTGTCCAGGTACACGATCAGACGGACAGTCTTGTCCAACGGGATTCCAGACCGAGTGATGGGGTCGCCTATGACGTCAGTTAGCACCACTGTTACATCCATGGTCGTCGTCGGCCCGACATTTCCTTCGCTGTTCTTAGGAGCGTGAAACCTTAAACGCATACAATCACAGATTTGAATTGCCCCAATGTGACAAAAAAAAGTTATAAATGCAAAGAATCTTCAATATTAGCGTACATAATGTCGCTTTTGCATCGCGAACAAGTCTTCGGTATAGTATGTTGACTGCACTGTGATAATTCAAATCCTTAGCAAACCGCGATGTCTTCATTATTTACAAATGATGTAGGCCTATCTTCGCTGTGAAGAGCTGCAACAAACCCGTTAAACTCCAAATTCTGTCACAGATGCTGTGATGAGCTCGATGAAAGCTGTTCCAAAGATAAGAAAATTAGAGCTAGCTTCCTTCCTTTTATTCGTATAAAATATTGATGTTGGGGGATGGGGGCGATCCATCAGTAAATGCCACATTTTGGGTGAACAAGTCAAACGTTAGTATAATCTCCAGATAGAAATTCGGTTGACCATACTGTCTAGGTCAACTACCTGTGATAACCACTGATAACTGTAAGGATTGTTGACTACTGTTGTGGTGTGTGTACGAATGCACGGGACCAGGTGTGCTGTAGAGTATGTTGTGTTTCATGGAACCAGTACGCACGCCATGATCTCAGTATTGCAGAAAAATTACGTTTACCTCGAACTGCTTATACAGGTGCGATCATGTTGTGAAACAGGTCAGGGTATCGTTTCTCGAAGCTCTTATTATCTCTTATTAGCGATCTCCAATACTTGGTGCTCGTGAACCTAAGAGAGCGATATGGTCTATTAGTGGATAAGAGAGCTTCAAGAAACTTATAGCACAAAATTAGAGGTGGCGCATGAAATAGTACATGCAGAGGTTTCGTATTCTCGGCGGTCTTAAAGGCATACAATCACGGTTGATAGACCTAGATAATGACCAAACGAATTTCAGTCTGAGACTCTTTACGTTTGA
>JAUTBQ010162401.1:0-12552 GCA_032361185.1 Lepetodrilus ovalis | reverse complement strand
TATATTTTGTTATTTTTATGAGGATGTGATTTTAGGTAAATATCAGGCTACATCAGCACGAAACTCTAAACTCCAGACATGCTGATGGAACCAAGTATTAATGGCCTGAAAACGTATGAAGAAATATTAAAAATTCATCCAAAACAAAAAGCTATTGTTGCCAGTGGTTATTCTGAAAGTGGTGATGTAAGGGCAACTCTTCAGCTTGGCGCTAACGGTTTTATAAAGAAGCCGTACTCAATACATCAACTTGGTCTGGCTGTGAAGGACGCACTACATACTCCTCGACTCTAACGCTCATTTAATGTGTTTTTTCTTTTGATCAAAGCCCCCATTCTTTTCCTGTTTTTACTCACTAAAATAAACATTTGCAGTAAGTTCACAATTATGTTCCATATAGCATCAAGGAACAGGTATTACTCTTATTTATCTGTCTGATATTCTCAACCCATCATTTTTCATTCCGGTTATACCGGACAGGAGGTGCACATGGCTTACACAATCCAGACAATCGAAGGTATTGGAGCAGCAATGGGAAAGAAACTGGCCAAAGCAAACATTAATACGGTTGAAAAGCTGCTTGATCAATGCTGCACCCCAAAAGGGCGTAAAAGCACTGCAGCGGCAACAGGTATTGACAAATCCAAGCTTCTAAAATGGGCCAATATGGCCGACCTTATGAGAATTAAAGGCATTGCCAGCCAATATGGGGAATTGTTAAAAGCCTCAGGGGTTGATACAGTTAAAGAACTTCGGAACCGAAAACCTGCAAACCTCACAGCAAAGATGGCGGAAGTAAATGCAAAGAAAAAATTAACCAGAATGGTTCCTTCCGAAAAGATGGTGGCTAGCTGGGTTGATGTGGCAAAAAATCTTAAGCCTGCCATGACTTATTGATTTTAAGCTATATTTTATTGACCATATTAAGGGGGGATGTCTCTTCTTTTAACCTTTACTTATCAAAAGAGCAGAGACATCTTTTTGCTTCCCTGTAACTCTGTTGCTTCTATTGGTGTCTTCAGACGTGTGCACTATCTGGATAATCAGATAACTGTGCCTACAAAATTTTCAGGATACGGATGCTGTTGCGCATAAATTTTTGCCAAATATCACATGAAACAAGTCAGTATTAGGTTCACTCCGAATCATATCGATTCCACTGACAAAACCCTTTGAACAATAGCTACCTCATCTTAGATGATATTTTTCTCTTCTTATTATTAGTAATTTTTAATAATATGAATGCAGTAAAGCATTGCATCTGAAAGAGTTCACTCAAACCACTGTTCACTTTATAAATGGAGTTTGTAACATGCTGAAAAAGATAGCTATCCTATTTTCCATTACCCTGCTGTTTACAAGCGTCTGGCAAAAAAATGCCCAGGCAGAAGAAAACTATCGCATTGCCTGGTCACATTATACAGGATGGGAACCATGGGAGTATGCCAGCCATAGTGGTATACTGGATAAATGGGCGGCCAAATATGGAATTAAGATCCAGCTTGATCTGGTGAACGATTACATCGAAAGTATCAATCTCTATACCGGTGGCACTTACCAGGGCTGTGTGATGACCAATATGGATGCCCTGACAATCCCCGCACTCGGTGGTATCGATTCAACCGCCTTGATCATCGGAGATTTTTCCAATGGCAATGATGGCATCGTGATGAAACAGGGAAAAACCATTGCTGACCTCAAGGGAAGAAAGGTTAAGCTGGTGGAACTCTCGGTATCCCATTACTTGCTGGCAAGGGCATTGTCCATGAATGACATGAGTGAAAAGGATCTAAGTGTAATTAACACTTCTGATGCCGATATTGCCGCAGTCTTTGCAAGTGGTGACAATGGGGCAGTTGTTACCTGGAACCCACCACTGCTGCAATGTAAAAAAGAGGCCGGTGCAACCATGGTTTTTGATTCTTCCATGATCAGCGGTGAAATAATTGATATGATGGTGGTTCGCAGCGACACCCCAGACAGCCTGAAAAAAGCCCTCACCGGTGCATGGTACGAGACCATGGCTGTCATGAACAGCGATAGCACAAAACAGCAGGAAGCTCTGTCCTACATGGCTGATTTTGCCGGTGGTACACTCGAAGAATTTAAAGGGCAGCTGGCAACCACTGCCATGTTTTACAACCCTGCCGATGCTGCGGCCTTTGTAAAAAGCGATAAGCTGAAAAAAACCATGGACTATGTCCGTAGCTTCTCCTTTGATCATGGCCTCTATGGAGATGCTGACAACAAAGATTTTGTTGGTATCAGCTTTCCTGAAAATAAAACCATGGGCGATGATAAAAATATAAAACTTCGTTTTAGTGCTGATTATATGCAAATGGCAGCTGACAAAAAGCTATGATGGATTCGTAAAAAGTTTCAATTACAACTAAACAGTAAAAAATGTCTGAAGACAAACCTAACGTCGGACCGCCTCGTTTCCTGGGATTACACGCCGAACTGCCAAAACTGTGGCATATTCTGCTGGCTGCCCTCCCCTTTGTAATTCTGCTGGTCATTTATTTCAGTGCCGCTGAAATCCGCCATCAGAAGAACCCCCAGGATAAACTGCTGCCAACCATCAGTAAGATTCAAAAAGCATTCACAAAAGTTGCCTTAACCCCTGATAAACGAAGCGGTAAATATCTGCTCTGGAGCGATACAGCAGCCAGCCTGAAAAGACTGGCTTTAGGAGTCACAGTTTCAGCACTTATCGGATTTATCCTTGGCTTGAATATGGGACTGCTTCCCGGCCTGCGCGGTCTGTCGCTTACGTTTATTACTTTTGTTGCCAACATCCCGCCACTGGCCATCCTGCCTATTCTTTTTATCACTTTTGGTGTGGATGAACTTGGCAAAGTAATGCTCATTATTCTTGGTACGTTCCCACTGATTTGCCGTGATATTTATCTGGAAACAAAAAAGATTTCCAGAGGAACCATTGTAAAAGCCCTAACTCTTGGAGCTTCGCAGCTTGGAGTAATCTACCGGGTTATCATGCCCCAGATTCTCCCACGCCTTGTGGATACCATTCGGCTGGTGCTGGGCGCTGCCTGGCTCTTTCTCATTGCATCTGAGGCCATCGCCTCGCAAGATGGCCTTGGTTATCGTATTTTTCTGGTTAGACGCTATCTATCAATGGATATAATTATTGTCTATGTCCTCTGGATTACCCTGCTTGCGTATGGTGCAGACCTGCTGTTTCGTCAACTTGTCTCATGGATTTTCCCATGGTACTCACCCAAAACCAACCGGTAGCCCGCATTTCTCATGAACATTTTGTCCAATTAATGCTAACATGCCTGTGATAGCAACCATTTTATGTACAATATAAATAACAGATTTTGCACAAAATATTCACCAAAGGCGCGTCGATACGACTACATCTGCAACGTCTCAGAGCCAACAGGCATAGGTAACTATAGCCTGTTGACTCGTTCCTTGCATATGCAGCCGTCTCAACTCGTGAGAAACGCGGGTTAGGAGCAGGCAATGACAAGAGATGAAAACAACTATCTCCTCTACCTTGAGGATGTGACTAAATCTTACGGGAACAAGATCGTCCTTGATGACATTGATCTTGCCGTGAAACAGGGTGAATTCTGCACCGTTGTTGGCCCCAGTGGATGTGGTAAATCCACTCTCCTGCGCCTGATTCTTGGCCAGGAAAGACCCACCACCGGCACTCTGCTAATGAATGGTGCTCGAATCCGCCAGCCAGGACCGGATCGGGGAATCGTCTACCAGCGATATTCTCTTTTTCCTCATCTAACCATTCTGAAAAATATTATGATTGGCAAGGAACTGGGACAAAGCATCCTGACCAATTACTCCAACCGCAAAGCAATAAAAGAAGAAGCCTATCATTATCTTGATAGTGTGCACCTGGCCGAACACGCAGGAAAATACCCCCATGAATTGTCCGGCGGGATGCAGCAGAGAGTTGCCATTGCCCAGGCCCTGATAATGAAACCGAAAATTCTACTCATGGATGAACCATTTGGTGCGCTCGACCCTGGCACCAGAGAATCCATGCAGCTGATGCTTCTGGAGCTCTGGGAAAAACAGGGCATGACCATTTTCTTTGTCACCCATGATCTTGAAGAAGCTGTCTTTCTTGGTACCCGTATTCTGATTATTTCCCAGTTTTATACCCATGAAGTTAAACAGGGGAAAACCCACGGAGCAAGAATTGTAGGCGATTATAAATTGAAAGATCTCAAGGCTTCTTCCGTTAATATTAAAGAGACTGCTGAATTTGCAGAGTTGATCCAAAGCATTCGTTATGAAGGTTTTGATCCTGAAGTACGGCAACACGCAAGGGAATTTAATCTTAAACATACAGATTCTTTTATTACCCTGAAAAGTAATCAGTGAAACAACAACTATATAGTGCATCAAGGCATCACCACATCCAGGTAATCAGTGCCTGAAAGGAGTTCTTCATGAAAAAAATTATCCCTTTACTGCTTTTCTTCCTGTTTATGTCGTCTTCCGCCGTCCTTGCAGTGGAGTATATCAAAGCACCACCTCTAATAAACACTGTTCACACCAAAACAGGAACTGTCCGCAATAATGGGCAGATTCAGGTACCGCTTATTACCTGGGGGGGTGATATCGCAACAATCCACGCCAACGGAAATATGAAGAGCACTGCAAACGGTTCAATCTTCCACAAACAGGGATTGCAGCTGAATCTTGTGCGCATGGATAATTTTCAAAAACAGGTTGAAGCCTATATTCGAGGCGACATGCCATATCTTCGTGGAACCATGGGAATGATCGCCATGGCAAGTGAAGTCTTGAACAAAGATCCACGTACTAAACCTGTAGTTATCTACCAACACACATGGAGCAGTGGTGGCGACTGTCTGGTTGTGAAACAGGGCATCGGATCTGCTATTGATCTTAAAGGGAAAACTGTTGCCCTCCAGGCCTATGGGCCACACGTTGATTATCTTGCGAAATTGCTGAAAGATGCCGGCCTACAGATGTCGGATGTGAAAATAAAGTGGGTTCAGGATCTTACCGGAAGCGACAATACTCCTGCTGAAGCCCTCTACGACACAGATGTAGATGCTGCCATGGTCATTATCCCCGATGGTCTGATGCTCACATCTGATGGTAATGTTGGAACTGGTGCCGAGGGATCTATCAAAGGTGCTAAAATCATGCTCTCAACCAAGAGCGCCAACCGTATCATTGCTGATGTTTATGCCGTCCGTAGTGACTATCTTGAAAAAAACAGGGAGACGGTCAAAAGATTTGTCCACGGTTTGTTTCTTGGCGAGCAGGCTGTTAAAAAAATGTTCAAAAACCAGAAATCGCAGATGGCTGTCTACCAGCAAACCATCAAGGCCAGTGCCCTGATACTGCTGGACAGTGCTGCAGCTACTGGTGATGCTGAAGCTCTTTATGGAGATTGTGAATATGTTGCCTACCCCGGCAATGTGAAATTTTTTGGCGACCAGAAATGGCCAAGAAATTTTGACAATCTAAGCCAGGAAATTCAATCCGCTTTTGTCACTGTTGGCCTTTTGAGCCGCCAGTCTTCTTTGGAACATGCAAAATGGAATTACAACTATTTTAAGACCGGGCTATCAGGAATTGATGGCGTTAAGGCTCCCCGTTTCAACGCCGATGCCGTGGCCCAGGTCGTTGCTAAAAAACAGGCAATGGGCACACTCTCTGAAGGAGAGCTTTTCTCTTTTGAGGTATTTTTTCAACCCAACCAGAACGCCTTCCTTCCCGAAAAATACACCGATGCTTTTAACAAAGTTATCGATCTGGCATCCACTTATGGTGGCGCCGTGATAACGGTTGAAGGTCACTCAGATCCATTGGGCTACCTGCGAAAGAAAAAGAAGAAGAGTTCCGATATCGTTCTCACAAGAACCATGCAGGCTGCAAAAAACCTCAGTATGACAAGAGCTATCGCAGTGCGTCAGTCGGTGATGAATTATGGGGAAAGCAAAGGCATTAGCCTGGATCAGAGCCAGTTCACTGTTGTGGGCCATGGTATTATGCAGCCCAAAACTGGAATGTGCGGCGCCCTGCCCTGCCCTCCCAAAACGAATGAACAGTGGCTGAGTAATATGCGTGTTGTCTTCCGTATTATACAGATTGAAGCAGAAGAATCAGTCTTCAGACCACTTGACTGACACCAGTTTCAGGGAGAATCACCATGTTCAAAAAACTGTTTCCATTTCTTTTTGTCTTAACAGCAGGATATTTTCTCTATTCCGCTCTAAACGTTCCCCCGCCACCTAATAAAGTAGTGGTGGCACCACGGGTAGCTGTGCCCCCGGCAGCTGTTTCACCAGCACCTGAGAATCAATTCAACAGCAGTGACTGGCCGGGTATCAAACAGGATAAGAACCTGACTGTTCTTGAAGACAAACTCACCAGGAGCAATGTTGTTCTTATCTTTGATGGTTCCGCGAGTATGGCGGAAAACCGTTGTTCCGGCAATCGCAACAAAAGTAATGTCGCTAAAGATGCTGTTAAAGACTGGGCTTCATCAGTTCCTGCTGATGCAAATTTGGGTCTTATCGTCTTTGATGAGACAGGCCTTTCCGTGCGTCTGCCCCTTGGCCTGAACAACAGAGATCGTTTCAGACAGGAAATAGCCAAAATTATTCCCAACTATAAAACTCCATTGACGAAATCTTTATATGGGGCCTATGAAATGCTCACTGAGCAAGGCCGCAAACAACTTGGCTATGGTGAATACACCATAGTCATTGTTACTGATGGGGTAGCGAATAATCCTGACGCTCTGATGCGTGCTGTGAACAGCACTCTTACCCGCTCACCAATCATGATCAGTACCATTGGCTTTTGTATCAAAACCAATCATTCCCTTAATCAACCCGGAAAAACAGTCTACAAAGCTGCAGACAACCCGGAAGCTCTGAGACAAGGCTTACAGGAAGTTCTGGCGGAATCTGAATCATTTGATATTTCCGATTTTCAATAGCAGAAGCTGTTAAAATGATGGGCACGACAATGCATATTTTTTCGACAAATAGTAAACCGTGATGCAATCATGAAAAACCGACTAACCGGCGTGCTTATATTCTTCATCCTTGGTGGTTCTCTACTCCTTGGAGGAAAGTGGCTGCTGCCCTATTTCCAGGATAAACAACAAAAAGCAACAAGTGATGCCTCCTACACAGAAGGTGAAATCACAATTGCCATGGACAACTGGATAGGCTATTTCCCGCTCTGTTCAAAAGAAATGCGCAAAAGAATGCATCGTAACGGCTGGCTGCTGCAATGCGAGGATGACCGGGCTGATTACAGCAGCAGAATGTCCCGGCTTGCTGCTAATAAAATTGATTTTGCAGTGGTTACTGTGGATTCTTATCTATTGAATGCAAATACGTTTAACTACCCAGGTGCCATCGTCATGGTGATAGATGAATCCAAAGGTGGGGACGCAATTGTTGCCAAAAAAGAGAAAGCAGCCAACCTTGATGCTATTCGTGATACAAATAATCTCCGGATCGCCTTTACTCCAAATAGCCCAAGCCATCATCTGCTCAAAGCAGCAGCAGACCACTTTAATTTGCCGAGACTTTTACCAAAAGAGAAGCAGCTTCGTATTGAGACGGAAGGATCAGAAGGTGCTCTCAAGGAGATTTTATCAGGAAACGCTGATGTTGCTGTTCTCTGGGAACCTGATGTCTCCAAGGCTCTTAATAAGAAAGATATTATAAAATTACTTGGCACCGAAGAAACCGAGCGGCTCATTGTGGATATTCTGGTGGTTAACCGTGAATTCATGCAGAAGAATCCAGAAGCCGTAAGTATGTTAATGGGCACTTATTTCAAAACACTAAAAAATTATCGCGATAATCCTTCGCTTCTACTGGAAGATCTGATCAAAGAAACAAAGCTTAAAAAGAAAGCAGCAAAATCCATGTTGTCAGGGGTTCATTGGGCCAGCCTCACTGAAAACTGTGAGAAATGGTTTGGAATCGCAGGACCTGCTGGATATGCCGATGAATTGATTACAGACACCATTGACTCTTCAGCTGATATTCTCGTCCATGCTGGTGATTTTTCCAGTTCACCAATCCCCAATCACGACAGTTATCGACTGATTAAACGCTCTTTTCTTGAAGATCTCTTTTTAAAAGGGGTGAGCGGCTTTACCACACCCGCTAAAAATAATTCTGCCAATCCTAGTAATACAAACTCCCTTGAGACAAAATTCGCCCCTCTGCATGATGGTGACTGGAATCGACTGGCAGAAGTCGGCACCCTGAAAATAAAACCAATCATCTTCAGTCGAGGCTCAATCAAACTTGACCTGATGGCCCAGCATGAGATTGATCTGGCCGTTAAAAAACTGGCTCATTATCCACATTTCAGAGTACTCATTAAAGGACACACCGGTACCAGAGGAGACCATGAAGCAAACCTCCTCCTCTCACGACAACGTGCAGATGCTGTGACTGCTTACCTGCAGTCCCGGTTCAATATAGATTCGAACCGGCTGAAAAGTATTGGTTTTGGAGCACAGCACCCTCTGAAGAGACAGGATGGAGAAGCAAAACGAGCTTATGAACAGCGCCTGCTCAGGGTCGAGCTGGTTCTCGTGCGTGAGGAATTATAATGACGGGGCTTACAAACAGTACGGACAATAATGAATTGCCGGATCTTGCAGATTTCTCTGTCTCTGCAATTCGTCAGGCAATACAGCAGGAAAGCCTTCTTCATCCATTGACCCTTTATCCCAGTGCCTTGGGGTTGTTAAGTGGACTTGCTGCGCTACTCTATCAGATGCCGTTGCTTTTTGCTGGAATGGGCGGCCTGCTGGCAGTTGGTGCAGCAAACTCTGTTGTTAATTATTTCTTTCGAAAAGATGCCATCTCACAAAAATATCTGAGCCTGTTATCGAAAAAATTTGCGAAACAACGGCAACATCTTCTGAAAACTCTGGAACGGGATCTTCATACCTGCAGCGAAATGAAGGGCCTCAAAAGATATGCACAGCAGGGGCATAAGCAATTTTCAAAGATTGAGCATAAATATAAAAAGCTCCACTCCCTGTTGAATCAAAAGTTCAATACAACTGAACTGACCCACGGCAGCTACCTTGGTGCTGCAGAACAGGTTTATCTCAGTGTTCTTGATAATCTGGTTAGTATTGTTTCACTTATGCAGGGAATAGGTTCCATAGATCCAGAGTATATTAAACAACGCCACCGGCAGCTGGAGAAACTCGAACACATTGATGAAGCTGATGAGAGGGAGTTTAAAACCCTGAAGAAACGGGAAAAACTCAGAACAAAACAGATGCTGCAGGTAAACAAACTCCTGACTGATAATGAAGAATCAATGACCGTTCTCGATGAAACCATTGCAGCTATTGCAGCCCTTGAAACAGGCAATGGCCTGGCGTCGGTTGATCTTGAAACCGCCATGGAACATCTTCAGGAATTGGCAGGACGTACAAGCATGTATAATAAGAAAACCAATTAGACCCAGCTCAAAAGCTATAGAAAAACCATAAAAATAAAAACAGTTAAAGGAGCACTTATGAGCAGTCAGGCCTCCACCCAGGTAATGCAAGATGCATTGCAGGTACCAGATACCACAGCCATTCGCCAGGAATTAAACCTTATTAATCCGGAAGAGGTTAGTGTCACCGATCATCAGGATACCGGGCTGGAAAAAAAGGCTGATGATTTTGTCGCTGCCATCCTGGCCTTTGATCCATCTTCTGCCGAGCATCTTGACGCAAGAGCTGCAAATATCTCGGCCATTGAAAATCTTGGTACCCAGACACAGAAAGATGCGGCAAGACGCAGTGCCATGCTCAAACAACCCATCAAAGCACTAGCTGCAAAGAGTGAGGATGGTGGAGACGTTGCACGCGCACTCGTTGAGCTGAACACGCAGGTTGACCAGCTTGACCCGGGAAAGTTTGACTTTGAGACTGGCTGGTTAGCAAGAACCCTTGGCAGACTACCTGGATTTGGCAGTCCTCTGCAGAAATATTTCACTAAATTTCAACAAGCCGATACGGTTATTGATGCAGTCATCCGTTCACTCGAAGACGGTAAAGACCAGCTGGTTCGTGATAACACGACCCTGACTCTTGACCAGAAGGCCATGCGTCAGCTCACATTTCGTCTGGAAAAAACCATTCAACTGGGCAATCTTATTGACCAGCGGCTTGCCTATGCTCTGGAACGTGAAGTGGATGCTGCTGACCCAAGGCGAAAATTCATCGAAGAAGAACTTATGTTCCCCCTGCGGCAGCGAATTATTGATCTCCAGCAGCAGTTGGCAGTAAACCAGCAGGGGGTATTGGCTGTTGAGCTGATTGTTCGCAATAACAAAGAACTTGTGAAAGGTGTTAACCGTGCAATTAATGTTACCGTCAGCGCTCTAACTATTGCTGTGACAGTGGCACTTGGGCTGGCTAACCAGAAGATTGTCCTCGACAAGGTTGAGGCCGTGAACAAGACCACCAATCGCCTTATCGAACAGACTGCCAAGCAGCTGAAAACCCAGGGGGTAAACATTCAGAAACAAGCAACAAGCGCCCAATTGGATATAGACTCTCTAACAAGAGCCTTTGCAGATATTCGCAAGGCAATGGACGACATTTCCACCTTTCGGCACAACACTCTACCCAAAATGGCTCAAAATATTTTAAAGATGGAAGAACTCACCGATTCAGCTGAAAAACAGATCCAGAAGATGGAAAAAGGTAACAGGGCCGCCCCGACCATCAGCCTCGATATTGACGACAACGCTTGATTGAAATTGATCACAGTAAATGACTAGTATAAATGATGTAATCACAGAGAGTATCGAAGAAATAAAGACTGCTCTCTGTGATACAATAAGCAATGAAAATCAGGACAGTTATTTCACATGGGGGCCTGATGCCCTGCCCCTTTTACGAAAACTGCTTGGAAAATATGAGAATCTTGAGACAGTTATTCAGCTCGCTGCAAACAGTTATTTTCTAAGCTTTGTCATTCTCTACTACAGTAAAAACATGACGCCTCGTGCCAGGGACCTCCTGGCACAGGATAACGCAGCGGAGATTTTTGAGCTTTTCAGAGATCTTTTTGCCGCATCTGATCCGAAGTATCTTAATTTCCCTGAAAAAACATATCAGTCACCTGAATCTTTTCTCACCAGCTGGCTCTCTTCCAGTTCTTTTTTCTCGGCATCCAAGGCAGGAAAAAACTTCTTTCTTGATATCTGTATCAGTTACGACAAATTTGAGCACGCCACCCTTTCCAGCACACTCATGAACGATATCCAATATATCGTTTTTACTTTATCCATGATGGATGAAACAATCACCACAGAAGAAAAGAAACTCATTGATTTTCTTGAAGCGGAATCCCAAAAAATAAGGGATGGGATTGGAGATACAGCTGAATATGATATCCATGTTCGTGACAATGAAACCCTGCTGATAGAAGCAAAAGAAGAACTGGATCAACTCATTGGGCTTGAAGCCATCAAGCGCGATATCAACAGGCTGGAAGCATTTCTTAAAATTCAGAAAAAACGGACAGAAAACGGATTATCAGTGGCTGATCTTACCCTGCATTTTGTTTTTCGAGGCAACCCCGGAACCGGGAAAACAACGGTTGCCAGAATTCTTGGCAAACTCTTCAAAGGGGTGGGTCTGCTCAAAAAAGGACAGGTCATAGAAACCGACAGATCCGGTCTGGTGGCGGAATATCTTGGTCAGACTGCTGTAAAAACAAGAGCAATTGTTGAAT
This sequence comes from Lepetodrilus ovalis, assembly GCA_032361185.1. Lineage (NCBI taxonomy): Eukaryota > Metazoa > Mollusca > Gastropoda > Lepetellida > Lepetodrilidae > Lepetodrilus > Lepetodrilus ovalis. The sequence continues at coordinate 787 of JAUTBQ010162401.1, read as the reverse complement.
CGGCACTGGATTCCATCCTTTTTGTTGACGAAGCTTATGCACTCAGCCGGAATGCAGATGGCAACAGCGATAACTTTGGCCAGGAGGCCATCGAAACGCTCTTGAAAATGATGGAAGATAAGCGTGACCGATTAGTGGTTGTGGTTGCAGGATATCCGGCTTTGATGGAGGATTTTATCAAGACCAATCCCGGCCTGAAAAGCAGGTTCACCAGATATCTCACCTTCGAGGACTTTGAACCGGTTGAACTATGTAGGATCATGCATCTTTTTGCCACAAAGGCTGACTATATCTTTGACAGTGAAGCAACAGCCGCGCTCGCTCTGCTCCTCCATACTGCCTTTGCACAAAAACAGCAGGGTTTTGGCAATGCCCGGTTTGTCAGGAACCTGTTTCAGGAGATTATCCAGAACCAGGCCATGCGGCTTGCTGACCAAAAGGATGAACTGGAAAATAATCAACTCATGGATATTCAGCTCGCAGACATTCCTGAACAGTTTTCTGAAATCAGCATTGATAAAACTTCTATTAATCTACCAAAATCACTCACTCTCTGTCCTGATTGCGAGAAGCCGTTTCCCGGGTGTCCTGCTCTGGAAAAAGACCATCACGTCATAGACAAAAACTGAAGCTCCGGTTCCAGGTTCTTGACACGGTTTTCCCAAAGAGGGCATTGCTTTCGGATACATTCCTTGTTTCTTAGATATTGTGAACAACGAAGTGATCCTTTTGCCTCCATGGGAACAGCAAGCATCTCTTCCGAGAGTCTTGCTGTTTCAGTAAGAGC